>PVJC01044219.1:0-14193 GCA_004026665.1 Murina feae
GAAATGCTGAAAGGTATCCTTTGAGAATGAGGAAGAAGAAAAAGGAAAGTAAAAATTATGAACAACAAATATATATCAACGAGTGAATCTAAGAATCAAGTGAATAAAAAATCTGATGAACAGAATAAACTGGTGAATAGAATAGAATCAGAGGCATAGAATGGAGTGGATGGACAATTTTCAGGGGTTAAGGGTGTTGTGGGTGCGTGAAGAGAATGGACAATAATTGTACACCTATGGATGAGGACAGTGGGGGGGCCAAGGACAGAAGTTGGGGTGGGAAATGGGAGGAGGGGAGCTATGGGGGGAAAAAAGAGGAACAATTGTAATAATCTGAACAATAAAGATAAATTAAAAAATAAATAAATAAAAATAAAAATGAGCAAAGAATATGAATAGTATTTTTTCACTGAAGATAAACAAATGGCTAACAAACACATGAAAAGATGCTCAACATTATTATTCATTAGGGATAGGCAAATAAAAATTATAATGACTTACCATTCCACACTCACTTGAATGACTGTAAGAAGTGGGAAATAGCAAATGTTGTGAGGATATGGAGGAACTGGGATCCTCATACACAACAGATGTGAATATAAGATGCTTGACAATTTTTCATAAAGTTAAATGGAATTCTCATATGACCAGCAGTTCTACTCCTAAGTATATGCCCAAATATAATTAAAAACTGGTATTCAAGCAATACTTATGCACGAATGTTTATATCAGTACTATTCACAATAGCCAAAGGTAGAAACAACCCAAGACATCAATGAATGAATAAACAAATTGTGGTTTATACATGCAATGGAATATTACTCAAAGAATTAAATATTGATACATGCTATGATGAAAAAGATTATGCTAAGTAAAAGAAGCCAGACACAAAAAGTCACACACTATGTATTTCCATTTATGTGACATGAACAGTAAAGGTAAATAAATAGAGAAACAGAAGGCAGCTTGATGGTTGCCAGGGGTAGGAGGGAGAAAAGATTGGGGAATAACAGCTTAATGGGTACCAAGCTTTATTTGGGAGGAATAAAAATGTTTTTGAACTAAGTAGAAGTGGTTTGCACAACATGGAATGCACTAAACCCCACTGACTTGTTCATGTAAAAATGAAAAATGTTATATTATGTGAATTTTACCCAAACAGTAAGAAATGAACATGTCTTTACAAAGGTAGTGCTTCATTATAGCAAATCCGCTTTGATATAATCTATGCTTTAAAATTTCTTCCGTATAGAATATCAGAAGATGTTGAAACTCTTAGATTGGAAGTTAGTACCACTCCATATATCTGAGAGAATCTCTGAATGGATCGGGAACATGCTGAGTCCTTGACATGTAGAGACCTGCTTATTATATACATCTATCATTTACAATGCCTATTTCAGTAATCAAGCTTGCAGCTTTTCAACTCTATCACCCACAGTAATCTGACCTCAGGTCGCCTTTGTTTCTTATTTTTCCTTTAGGATTGTGGAGTTTTTCCTTCTGTGGAAAGTTGTGGTTTGTATATAAAAAAACAAAACAAACAAAAAAACCAAAACAAAAAACAAAGCAAACAAAACAAAACAAAACAAAAAACAACCCTCTGATGGAGAGCCAGAACATAGCTTGAGTGGAGAAGACTGAGTGTAGGGAAAGGCAATTGAAGTTGGAAAGCTCATGGAACAGTATCCAAGACTTGACATTGAAGAAGACCATAGTTCATGTGGTCCTGAGTGCAGACAAAGCTCAGCTAAGCACCGCCCAGTCTGATTTACTTACTCTAAGAGTTTCTTATTTCTATTTAATCCCATAGTGAATTTTCAACATGACTGAGAAATCTAATAGAAAGATCTTGCTGTGCTACCAAAAATTGAACCATTCTCAGCTGGGAAACAGTTTGTCCGAAGTGCAGACAGCTTGATCACACACTCTCTCCACCCCCTCACTCTGTCCTCTTAGTGTGTCTAAACTGTAAAGGCACTCTCTTCTGTGAAGTTTTCAGTGACCACATTTACTGGCTGCCAGCAATGTACAATGTTCAGACATGTTTTTATCTCTGAAGTCAAGTTTCGGTTTTCTCGTTAAATGCAATGAACTTGCCCAGAAGATGATTCCATCAAACCCCATCTTTGATTCTCTGGGGTTTCAGAGTAGTACATTGTGTTGTTCGTGACAGCATGGTCTCCATGCCAACATCCCAGTGAGACTTTTCATGGTCAAAAGAAAAATAAATGCAAAGAAACTTCTGTTCAATCTTAATAGCCTCGGTTATCCTTACTGAGAGAAGAGAAAGGGAAGAATTGAATGGTATTGCTTCAGACTAACCACAGAAATTTCAAGCCAGATTTTCAAGGGTCTCAATCAGTAATCTTTATTCTTTTAATTTTTTCCTTGTTTTCTTCATAAGACATAGTTATGGTAATAGAAGTCTTCTGAGGCTTGCTTGAATAGATATTCTGGGTGTTGAGAAGTGAAAGAGAACTTAACTGAAAACATGGCAGAGGCCCCTGCTGGCAAGGCCCTGTGATTAAGACCCCTGTCATGGTTAATAGGCTTTTGACTGTGTAATCTTCATCTAGTCAGTCAAATTCTCTTTTCATCAGGTGCTGAAAAGAAGGCAGTTACTTATTTACCACCTTTAGGGGGTACACTGTGAGGATAAAATATCTGATTTTTGTATATCCCAAGCTATTCATTTTCAGAAACTAAAAAATACTCTGTAGATGAAAAGAACCTAATAAACATGTACAGAACATTTTCTGTACCTAGCAGCAACAGAATATACTAGTATTCTTCCAAGTGCACACAAAACATTCTCAAGGATGAATTATACTTTAGGCCACAAAACAAGTCTTAAAATTTTTAAGAAGATTGCAATCATGCCAGATATCTTTTTCTAACTAAAGTGAAATTACTAGAAATCAAAAACAGAAAGAAAACTAGAAGTCATAAATACATGGAAATTAAACCAAACAATAGGTCAAAGAAGAAATCAAAGGAAAAGTAGAAAATGTCTCAAGACAAAAATAAAAATACAACATACTAAACTTATAGGATTGTAGCTACAATAGTATTATGATGAAAATTTATAGTGATAAAAGTGTATATTAAAAACAAAGAATGAGCCCTAACCAGTTTGGCTCAGTGGATAGAGCGTTGGCCTGCGGACTGAGAAGTCCTAGGTTTGATTCCGGTCAAGGGCATGTACCATGGTTGCAGGCACATCCCTAGTAGGAGATGTGCAGGAGGCAACTGGTCGATGTTTCTCTCTCATCGATGATTCTAACTCTCTATACCTCTCCCTTCCTCTCTGTAAAAAAACCAATAAAATATATTAGCCCCCCCCACACACACAAAAACCCACAAAGAATGATTTTATATAAGCAGCACAACTTTATACCAGAAGGTATGAGGTAAAGAAGAAAAAGCCAAGCCCCAAATTAGAAGAAGAAAGAAAACAACAAATATTAGGGCAGAATAAATTTAAAAAAAAAATTAAAAAAATAGAAACAAATTAATAAAACTAAGGGTTTTAAAAATGATTATAAAAATTGACAAACGTTTAGCTTGAATTAAGAAAAAAGAGAGAAGATTCAAATAAAATAAAAAATGAGGAGACATTACAATAGATGACACAGAAATAAAAAGAATCATAAGAAACTACTATGAGCCATTCTATATCAAGAAGATACTTAGAGTTAAGATTAGAAATTAAAAACAGAACTACCATATGGTCCAGCAATCCCATTTGTGAATGTTTATCCAAAAGAACTGAAATTAGGATCTTGAAGAGATTTCACTCCCATGTTCATGCAGCATTAGTCACATTAGCAAATATGTGGAAACAAGGCTTGTGGGGTGGGTGGAGTGGAGTGGAGAGGGTCAATGAGGGGCAAAAAGGAGACATCTGTAATACTTTAAATAATAAAGATTTTAAAATTACAATAAAGAATAACTTTAAGAAAACAAAGCAAAAACATATCTATAAATGGATGAGTGGATAAAGAAAATGTGGTATATCAATACAATGAAATATTGTTTAGCCTTAAAAACGAAGAAAATCCTGCCATATGTGACAAGATGGATGAACCTAGAAAAAGTTAAGTTAAATGAAACAAGCTAGTTACAGAAGTAATAGTACTGCATGAGTACATTTACACAAGATACCTAAAGCAGTCAAACACTCAGAAGCACAGAATACAGTGATAGTTGCCAGGGACTGAGAGAGGGGAAGATGTGGAGTGGTATAACGTTTCAGTTATTCAAGATAAATAAATTCTAGAGCTCTGTAGTAAAACATTGAATATATAGTTAAGAATACTGTATGATATACTTAAAGTTTTATTGGGAGGACAAGTTTCATGTTGAGTGCTCTTATCACACAAAAAGATATTTGGCATGTAGCAGTTTTGTTTAAGTGACTAATAGAGGGACCAACAGGGTGTCAAAGCTAGTTCAACAGAGTTATGAGAAACTGGGATTTATATGGTCAGTGGAAATGAGAATGGTGAAATAAGATTACTAAATCAGATTTAAAAAATTTTGACCCTAATTGTTAAAGTTACATTTTTTGATAGACTAAGATGAGTATCAAATGGGCTCTAGTATGACATTAAAAATTATGCAATTATCTCTTTGTCTTATTTTCAAGTTTTGGATACATTTTCCTGAACATTGCCTCTGTCATCACAAACTGAATGTTATTCTAGATAATGAATCTACATGTCCTCATATACACATAAAGCTGATCTCATGCCTTTGTGATGGGATCATTAATTGACCTTGTTGCTTAATTGCGTCCCTTCTATAGTTTTTAAAGGTAATGAAATTAGACATAAGCTTAATATGCAACATACACGTAGAGCCATAACTAATATACTAATGGTACAATCATTCATTTATATTATTATACCAATTCAATGATAGCTATTACATGTAGTCTCAGATACTGTGTCTTTATATTGTGTAGATTCTGTTCTGTTTGGCCTGATTTATTTACATAAGTGCAGCAAGTAATGGGTCATAAGCCTTTTTGTAGTATTGTCAACAAAACTAGAGGGAAGCTCACCTAATAAATTGGTCTGGAGGTTATACAAAGAATCTAGGGTTGAATTTTCAATACCGTTTATCACTCTAAGATTTTGTTCTACTACTCTTATCAGTTAATCTGTTCTGAGGCTAAGAAACTGCACTTAGAAATTAATGTCTACCAGCTTTTATCTGCAATACCTCTAATCATAAACACATCCCTTCTTTTTCAGGGTCCTCAGTTCAGTGAGGTCCCTGGCCTGCCAGGAAGTGATTTTGTTTATTACCAGCTGAGAGACATAGACCTCCTGAGAGGGCTTTGTAGATATTGATTCCACATATGGTAGGTAGCCCCCCTTATCCATGGTGTCACTTTCTGTGGTTTCAGTTACCCATAGTCAATGACAGTTCAAAAATATTAAATGAAAAGTTCCAGAAATAAACAATACATCAGCTTTAAATTGCATGCCATTCTAATGAAATCTTGTATCATTGTTACTTCTCTGTCCCACCTGGGATGCAAATCACCCCTCTGTCCAGGTATCCATGCTGTGTACAGTGCCTGCCCATTTGTCACTTAGCAGCCATCTCGTTTATCAAATTGACTGTTGCAGTATCTCAGTGCTTGTTTTCAAATGACCCTTATTTTACTTAATACTGGCCCCAAAGTGCAAAAGTAGTGATTCTAGCAATTTAAATAATGCCAAAAGAAGCCCTAAAGTGCTTCCTTTAAGTGAAAAAGTGAGTATAGTACCATAAGGTATTTTGAGACAGAGACCACATCTGCATAACTCTTATTATATTTTCTTTATTTTACAGTATTATAATGGTTCTATATTATTATTAGTTACTAGAGGCCCAGTGCATGAAATTCATGCATGAAATTTGTGCAGGGCGGTGGGAGGTTTCCTCAGCCTGGCCTGTGCCCTCTCGCAATCTGGGATGCTGCATGCACCAGTGACCATACTTTTCATACAGGTGAAAGGCATCTTGCTGTTGTATGGGCAGCTACATTTTTTGCCCTGATTATAAAACGTAGTACATAACATGATCCTTCTGAGGCAGTAGTAGCATTTTCCCCATCTTATGGGTGGAAAAACTGAAGCAGAGAGAAGTTAAGTAATTGGCTTTGTCACACAATTATAAGTGTCAGAATCAGTGCTGACTATAAAATGTGCAAGCCAGAGTCCATGCATATCATTGCTGCATCATCCTGTTTTTTCAGTGCTAGAGTAGCCTTGCCAAGTTTTAATTTTTAAATGTGAGAGACTGTTCCCAATATATAGGGTAGGGTCCCTAGGCCTGGCTGGTGATCAGGTTCGATCTGTGGGGTGACTGGCAAGCAGGATTATCGGAGGGGCCCCCACTGGCACCTGCTTTGGTTGGCAATTCTGAGGGAGGCAATGGAAGGGGCAATTGGGGGCGGTGCCACCCACTTGCTGGCTGGCCCTGACCCCTGTTTGCCCCACCACCACCACCAGGTTGCCCCCCAAGAGCAGGAGGCAACCAACAGGACGTTCACTGGCCGTCCCCCCCCCCCTTCCCCCCCCCCCCCCCCCCCCGCCATTGCCACCGGCAGTCACCTCCCTCTCGGGGAACAGATGCTCAATGCAGGTTGCCCCCTGGTGGTCAGTGAGTGTCATAGTGACTGGTCGTTCTGCAGGTCATTCTGCTGTTCAGTCGATTTGCATATTAGGGTTTTATTATATAGGATTGTTGTTATTATATAGCATTGTTGTTACAGTGCCTAACTTAAACATTAAGCTTATCACAGGTATGAACATATAGAAAAACACACAGTGTGCATAGGGTTCGGTACTACCCATAGTTCCGGGCCTCCACTGGGGGTTTTGGAACATGTCTCCCACAGAGTGGGATTACTGTATAAAGTACAACTCTTGCCCCTTGATGATGGACCCATCATACATGATTTAACGGACTTTGTTCTTTAACATGACATTACCAGCAGGGCTTTGGTTATACAATAGATCTGTCCAATCCAGTTGCATTCTGGCATAAGGACTGATTCTTACAAATCCAGTGTAAATAGCAGAATGTCATTAAAGGTGAAGAGTCTCAGCTCAGGTAGTTGTAATAATAGTTATTTATTGTCCTAAGTATTTTGTAAACAAGGTAATCAATATCTTATATATTTCCGAAAGAATCATTATAGGTTATGCCAGAGATAATATCTGTAAAGATTGTTTATTTACATAGGAATTATAATTAGGAATTGTAAAATATAAACTTGAGGTCTTACCTCTTTTGTCAAAGGTCCATTGTGACTTTTATCAGCTTAGCCAAACATAAAAGCATTTTTTTGGATTCCAGTGGTCAGATTCATCATCATCCTTAGGGTCTCTTGATGGCTCATTAGTTTATAACCTGTATTAAGATTTCTCAAGAGAGCCCTAACTGGTTTGCTTAGTGTATAGAGCGCCGGCCTGTATACTCATGGGTCCCAGGTTCGATTCCAGTCAAGGGCATGTACCTTGGTTGCGGGCACATCCCCAGTAGGGAGTGTGTAGGAGGCAGCTGGTCAATATTTCTCTCTCATTGATGTTTCTAACTCTCTATCCCTCTCCCTTCCTCCCTGTAAAAAATCAATAAAATATATTTAAAAAAAAAGATTTCTCAGGAGATAGTTTTACTTAATTCTGAGGGATCAGTGTGAATAAAAATATTCTAAAATGTGTTTCCTTTAGTGTCCCAGATAAAGCCTATTAAACTGAGCATTAGAATTAGAATAAGAGGAAAAAGGGAAATCTTGTATGCCCACATAAAACAACATTAAAACACCAGCAATAAAACAAATAACAATGTGTAGCTTTCCTTCATTGATTTTATCAGTCCTATGGAACTTATTTACATTCATTTGGATCTTGGGTCAACTACTGTCAAGCTTCATAAAATTGTCTCCTTCTGAATTAAAGTAGTAGTTTGTCCTGATTCGGGCCTCTGGGGAGGTCTGATAAGTGCTGCTCATGGTGTTGAGGTAAGCTTACTCTGGAAAGACTGTCTTTTCCTTATAGCATTTTGGTAGTTAAAAGTGCCTGTTATAGTCCTCTCCACCAAAACTTTAAGATGACCCTTCTTTGCTATTTCTTTTAGTCCTACTTTCTGTCTGTAGCTAAAAGCAGAGGCCTTCATGTACGGTGAAAGGAGAAGAAACCACCTATTAATGACAAAAATGAAAAGTTGGGTAACTTTTTCTGAATAAGAGAATAAGGAAAATTATGGGAAAACAAGTGATAAAGCTATGTCAGCCAAGAAAGGTGACAGAGTCCTAAAAGTAAAAAGATAAAGGCTCTAAATGATAATGAAAATACTGAAGCCTCCAGTATAAAATGAGTTTGGAGAATTACTGACAAAGAAAATGGAAAGTGAAAGAAAAGAAAAGAAAAGAAAAGAAAGTAATGACATTGAAGTCATTGTGCTTTGAAAAAACAGGTTTATAGTTTGTGAAAACAGTTTCACATTGGGTGGAAAAAGACTGTAAGAATATCAGCGAAGGGGAATTTTATATACTGAGAAATAACCTGTGAGCATTAAGTGAGATTTAAAAAATGTTTTGTAAGGGAGCTATTCAAAAGCGGAAGTCAGGTAGACAGGAGTATTTCTGTTGATTGTAGGCCTCTTGAACAATCCCAGAGAGTGGTTTATTCTCTTTGTTAGTGTAGATTAGAAATTACTGTGAGGAAAAGGAAGAAAGGGGGAAAAGCAATGTCAAAAAATTACTGTAAAATAAAATGAAGCTTTTTCATTTTAAGGAAGCTCATTAGTCCCTAAGATAGGTTTTCAGCTATTTTTTAAAAATATTTATCCACTGTTCATTGGCTGTTTTGCTACAACTAGAAGTCTAGGTAACTATATATTTATTATTGTTCTAGGTGAAAATCCATGGGCTTTGAGCCAGTTTTAGTTTTCTAAACACATTTAGAAGAGATCTAAATATCAAAGACATGATCATCCTTTTTTTCAAGGTAGTACTTAGGGGGTTCCTCAGCTCTGTGGCAAGAGAAAACAACTCCAGCTCCTATTCTTTCTTTTTGTGGAAACATCACTAAGCAGATAACCTAGCACCTATTCATTCCTATCGCCTAAGTCTAAGTCTTTCTCCTGTTGGTACTTTGCTCTTCTTCCAGAAGCCATAATTTCATGTGCTCATCAGAAATGTCATTTAACTGCCAAGTGCTAATGTTATGCTTCCTCCATGAAATCAATTCCACCCCTAGCTTTCATTTATCTCCCTTTCACAATTCAAACACAGTACTCGGAGGATATTCTATGGTGCCCAGCATTTCTGAGTAAAATTATACTTTTTGGCAAATGTAAAGAAACCATAAATTCTTATGACAGTGATTGTGATCTTGTGTAATGGAAAAAATCTATAGAATGAGTGTTCCCAGTCTTTCGCCTCCCTCTGTCTATTCAAAGGATTGTGACTTCTTTTGGTAGACTGCCTCTTCTAATTATCCCAGTGGCCAGGTGATTTCTTTTGGGCTTTTTCATTAGAAATCAGGAGGAAGAGAGAAGAGGGAAGGAAGTAGGGAATTTAGCCTTGGAGGAGGAAAGTGTGTGGCTGGAGGGTTAAGAATAGTGGATACAAGGATCAAAAATTGTTAAAGAAGTACAGCTTCAGACTATAAATCTTATTTGTTGTATTTAAAACAGTGTAAAGTATATGATTATCTAACCACTTTGCTGTACACCTGAAACTAATACAAAATAATAATAAATGTAAACTGTAATTGAAAAAAAAAAGAAATTCTAATTAAGGTCTTAAATAATTTTTAAATTGCCTTTTTGTTTTGCTTTTGACTACAACACAAATTAGGGACTAAATTTCATGGGCTGAGGTTTCATAAGTGCTCCATTTGGTGTCAATTTATTGAGAAAATAGGTGATTATCAAAATCAAGAACACTCTTGGAGTGGGTAGAGATGATGTAGTATAGATTTTTCAGACAGACAGATAGTTTCATTTCAGTCTTCCAAATATTGCTCATGCAACTTTGGGTCAAATGTCTGAGTAATCTAAGCCTTAAATATCTGACTATCTCATTTTATTATTTTGTAAAAGAAAAAGAACAATAATAGTGTCATGATGTTGATGATGGTGGTGGTGGTGGTAGCACCTAACCCATAGACTAGTTGTGGGGATTAAATAATGTCTTTAAAGTATCTAACACATGCCTGACACCAGTAAATGTTCATTAATATTAATAACTATTTTTATTAGCGCAATCCATACGTGAAAAGTGATGGGCTTAATTAGTTTAGCTAAAATGGTTCAAGAAAGGGGGTTACTTCTTATCATATTAAATTTTCATTCACTTATGCTTTCAAAAATTATATAAAATATGCATATTCAGTACAGAAAGACAATAAAATATAAAAAAGGAGAAGGAAAAAAGCCATCTGAAACATCACCTCTAAAAATAATTACTGTTAATATTTTGTTGGATATTCTTTTAGGTTATATGTGTATATGTGTACACTTTTTGACATTTGTACTAAAACAAAAATGGAGTATAATTGTACATAATGTTTGTTAAACTGTTTCTTATATTTAGTGTTATAAATATTCACCATGTCAATATACATTACATTTTCATTTGAAATCTCCATATAGATAGTATAAAATTTATTTAATATTGAAGGTACATTTTTGAGCTGATTCCTAAATGGTGAGAAAGTAGCAGTCATAAGAAACTGAGGCAGAGAGAACAGCAATTTCCAAGGCTCCAATATGGGAATGAAGTTTTACTTTTCTTTTTTAAAAAGATTTTGTATTGATTTTTAGAGGGAAAGGACAGAGAGGGAGAGAGAGAGAAACATCAATATGAGAGGAAACATCACCGTGGATTGAGCCTGCAACATGGCATGTATGTGCTCTTCCTGGTAATTGAACTGGCAACCTTTCAGTTCATGGGACCACACCGAACCAAATGAGGCAGGTGGGAATAAAGTGTTTCAAGGGCCTGGCAGAAGGCCCGTGTGATGCCTGGGTAAGGAAAAGATATTAGAGGAGTCTGAGCAAACGGATGGCATGATCTGTTTATTTTATTTTATTTTTCAACCAATCCAGGAGCTCCGTGAAGGCTAGAATGAAGGTTGGGGGAAGCAGAGACCAGTTAGAAAGGCTTTTGCAGTTTTTCAGGAAGAGGAAAATGTCAACTTGAACCAGGGTTGAAGCTATGGTATAGTCACCTTGAAATTCTTAAACATTTATCTTTGAACCTGAATTTTCTAAGTGACAATTTGATTGGACAATGATGGGTTATGCACAAAACCAGAGGAGAGACATGCTATGTGTAGTCCATCATTCCTTGCCATCCCATTTGTATACAGAATTTGCAATGTTCTAAGAGCACAGAATTCTGAAGGGCTCACAGTACGTGGGAGTTCAGCGAGACTCAGAGCAAGTACAGGAATAAGTATGCTAAGTCTAAGACTGACTA
The DNA here is from genome assembly GCA_004026665.1 of Murina feae. NCBI lineage: Eukaryota > Metazoa > Chordata > Mammalia > Chiroptera > Vespertilionidae > Murina > Murina feae. The sequence goes on from PVJC01044219.1 coordinate 11,492, forward strand.
AGCAAGAGCATTAACAAGAACACTTTCCATTTGAACAAAGCTTTCTGTTCGAAGCAGAACTTGTTTCAAAGGCAAAAAGAAGGCAGTGGTGTTCTAAGAAACATAAACTACCAAGGAACTCTGTCATATCCTCTCTTAATTGCTACCTTCTGGAACCAGCCATCCACCTACACTGAAAATGATGGTATAAGAGAAACAAGACAGATAAGGCAACATTTCATTCCTTTTCTTATTTGTCCCTCCTCACGTATCAGCAAACGAAGGGTAGAATGTGCATGCATGAAACAAGTGAAATAAAAAGAGTTGAGTTGGTTTTGTGCAGTGTTTCCAGTATTATGATAAGAACAAAATACACATGTATAAACTAGGAACAATGAATTGCTTAAGTTAGGTGATTTTGCATAAGGGTTAGGCACTCTTTTATTTTGTACTTAAAACTAGCTTTGCACAATATGTAAATAACAAAATATGTTGATATTTTAAATTTGTGTTTTTTTCTATACTCCGAACGACATTAATTACTATGGACAAAACTTAAGCAAGAAAGAGGGACTATGATTGGGATCTGAGCTTCACTGAAACATTAAAACTTGAGCTAAGACCTGCAGGAGGTGAAGGAGCAAAACATGTGCATATCTGAGAGAACAGCTTGCAGGAAGATGGAATCAGGGCTCAGAATAGCAACCTCAGAGCCCTGCAGAGCCCAAACTGCACAAACATACACAGTAACCCTAGAGGGAAGAGCGCTGTAAAGTCCTTGTGGAATTTGCACAGCATGTCTGAAAAACAACACAGATCTGTGAGTTGGAGCAGAGGTAGCTAGAGGGAGTGTGGTCAAGAGGAAATGGGAGGTGAGGTATTGGCCTTTTTGTACATGCTTGTTAGGTCTTTGATTCTTGCTTTAGATAAGATGGGAATCAAGGAAGGGTTTAGGGCAGAGTAGTGAAAGGAATGAATAAAGATATAGGTTGAAGTACTGACTCTAAAACTTATGTATTTGATATTGACTATGTTACTTAATTCTTCTAAGGTTTGCTTTCTCTCTCTCCAGATGGGTTGAATAATTGTACCTAACTCAGAGGGCTGTGGGAATCAAACATGATACACTGCATAAAAAGCTTAGCAGTGTTTGACCTGTTATAAATGCTCAATAAATATGATCTATCGTTAATGCTGTTTTGATAGTGAGAACTCATGAATAGTAGCATTTTCCTCAGTGAGCATTTACTCTTTCTCAAGAATCAGGAAAAATAGTTATATTAAAGTAGTTCTTACTTAGATAAGAATGATCAATACATGTTAACCATTTGGAGTTATTTCCCATTTTAAACAAGGTTACTAATTAATCCACTCAAGTTAAAAGTAGTTTGTTTCAGTAAAGCACAAATGTTAAAGTGAGCCAGGGTTAAACCATTCTGGCTAGACTACAAGGTCAGCATTAAAAATCTGACCTCTAGTCAATTCCACTAAAGTATTCTTTAAGGTGTCTTCTAATATTCTCTTTTAAACAGCTTTATGGAGACATAATTAGTATACATTGCTCATGTTTAAAATGTATAATTTGATATGTGTTGACATTCTAAACACATGAGAACATCACAACCAAGATAATGAGCATGTTCATCACCATCAAAAGTGTTCTTGTGCCCTTGGTCACCTCTCCTTCTCCCTCTCCTGCCTCTCACTGCCAGATAATCATTGATTTGCTTTCTGTTACTATAGATTAGTTTGCTTTTTCTACAGTTTTATATTAATAGAATCATGTAGTATTATGGAAGGCCCCCTGCCAGGAAAGGTGCTGACTTTCTTTTAAATTCATGTCAACTGAACCCACGATGAAGGCAGAGCCTTATCTTGGGGGTATATCTAACCAAGAGGTGGGAATGCCTCAGTTGACCTTCAAAGCCAGGTGCCGGGAAAAGGGTTCTTATCTAAATCTAGTCAAGCACCAGGAATGAATTCGATTTGGATCCACCTGGAGGTGATTATTTATGAGGAAGCTACAATAACGCACACATTCCCCCTTTTATTTACCCTTAGTAAAACTTTCTGGTATTTGGCTATAAATAAAAGTTGCTGCGCTGGCTCTGGGCCCTGTTCATCTATCAGAGAGCAGACAGCACACCCAGTCCCAGCTTTCCTCTATTTTTGTCTCAGTCTTGTTTTATTCAATTTTCCTTAAACCTTGTTGCGTTCTATTCAAGATTTCATCGACCCCGAGTTCTCTCTCTCTGTGCTGGTTGCAAGAAGAGAGAACGCCATCCCCCCATATCTGACACCATGAACAGGGATCACAACATAGTATGCACTCTTTTTTGCATGGCTTTTGTTCATCCCACATAATCATTTAGAAATTCACCTATATTGCTGCTTTTGCCAATAGTCCAATCCTTTTCATTTCTGAGTAGTATTCCATTGTATGGAAATACCTTAATTTGTTTATTCATTCCTAATGAACATTTGGGTTGTTTCTAGTTTTTGCATATCTAAACTAATAAAAGCAAAATATTAAAATTAACCGTTTCTCCGAGACAGGGTAAGCCACGCCCACCAGCCAATCAGAGCGGCTGTATGCAAATTAGCCCAGCCAACATGGTGGCCGCCACTCACGGACCTGAGTAAACAGCCCTTTCCATTGCGGCAGGAGGGAAAGTGAAGCTGCGCCCCTCAGCTCAGCTCCGATTAAACTGCCTCTAGCGAAA
>PVJC01044220.1:0-14193 GCA_004026665.1 Murina feae
CGCGCGCCTCCGTACCTCTGTACTTTGCTTCCGCTGCTCCTCTGAGTCTCAGACTCTTCTCTGGTTGTAGGATTTTCACTCAGCCAGCCGTCCTGTGGGTGCGAGTGGTGTCCGTGTGTTCTTTTCGTGGTTTTTCTGAAATAGTTGTTCACAGCTGCATATACGGTGTCTACCCTATGCCGCCATCTTGTTTCTCCTAAAACAGATTTCTTGCCTGCCGGCTTTGTGTGGTCAACATTCGAATGTTGTACTCACAGGACTTTTACATGCTTGAGTATGTATAGCCTGGTGATTAACAGCATGGGCTCTGGAGGCCATAAGTTCTGGGGTGAAATCCTGCTGTGTCCCTTTCTTGCTGAGACCTTGGGCAAATTATTTTATTTTATTATTTTATTAAAAATATATTTTATTGATTTTTTACAGAGAGGAAGGGAGAGGGATAGAGAGGTAGAAACATCAATGAGAGAGAAACATCAATCAGCTGCCTCCTGCACACCCCCAACTGGGATGTGCCCACAACCAAGGTATATGCCCTTGACCGGAATCAAACCTGGGACCATTTAGTCCGCAGGCCAACACTCTATCCTCTGAGCCAAACCAGTTAGGGCATTGGGCAAATTATTTTATATCCCTGTGTCTCAGGTTCTCTCTATATAAATTGGGGATAATGTTAGTATCAGCTTCCTAGGGTTTTTGTGAAGATTCAATGATTTTTCTAGGAAGTTATAGCTCTAAATTGTTTAAAAGAAGGCCTGGCCCCTGGCCAGGTAGCACAGTTCGTTAGTGTTGTACTGATGTGCCAAGGTTTCAGGTTGAATCCCCAGTCAGGGCACATACAAGAATCAAATAATGAATACATAAATAAGTGGAACAACAAATCAATGTTTCTCTCTTTTTCTCTCCCTCCACCCCCCTCCCCCTTAAATCAATAAATATAAAAAGAATGTCTGGCACATTTGTAAGTGTTAGCTCTAATTATATCCATTATGAATGCTGGTATCTTATTTGAAGTTAGTAGGTAAAATTGTACGCTTTAAAAAATCTTTGCTAAGTTGTGGGTTCGATCCCTAGTCAGGGCACATACAAGAATCAACCAATGAATGCATAAGTAAGTGATAACAACAAATCTATGTCTCTCTCTCTCTCTCTCTCTCTCTCTCTCAAAAATTGATCAATTAAAAATTTTTTATAAATCTTGTACTTATGACATTGATCCAAATCCTTTTTTGTTAGTAGGTACTCAGTAAATATTTATGAAATTATTAAATGTTGCTGTTATTACTTAAGTAAAAAAATAAGTTGATAAATGTTATCTTTAGTAAGTCCTTTTGATTCACACAGCAACATTATTATGCTGTAGAAAGTTATAGCCCACTGGATTTTATTGCATGGGCTCTATATTCAAACTTAGATTCAAATTCTAACTGTACAGTTAAGTTTCCACTTAATGTCTTTGGTAGATGAAAAAACATTTTACCATAGGCTCATTGGTATAAACAAGATTTAAGTTCCAATGGCATCTCATCAAGTTATAATGAAATGACTTAGAATGAAAAACATTATTCTAGAACCTGCTGTACTTGCTAAAAAGGTATATAGCCTTGCCTGGCTGAGCGTCGACCTATGAACCAGGAGGACACGGTTTGATTCCCAGTCAGGGCACATATCTGGGTTTCGGACTTGATCCCCAGTATGGGGCGTGCAGGAGGCAGTCATTCAGTGATTCTTATCACTGATGTTTCTCTCTTTCTCCCTCTCCATTCCTCTCTGGAATCAATTTAAATATTTTTAAAAAGCATAGCCTTGAAAAGTCATTTAGCCTCACTGAGTTATTGTTTCCTCTTCTGAGATTGCCCCATAGGGATATTGTGTGGATCAGAGGTAATGAATGTAAAATGTATACCTCAGTTCCTGGCATCTAGGGCCATAGCCATTACTGCTACACATTTTTCTCAGAGGAAAAGAATTCACAGGCTAGATGTTCAGCTTTATATTCCACAGGTCCCATTCAGAAATATCAGGCCTGGATGACAGATACTGAATCATAGATAGCTGAACTGTAGTGGACAATCACTATTTTACACACAATTTAAGAAATTATCTGTATTTCAAAAGAATGTGGAAACTATTTCCTGCTTGGTGAGATGGTCTGACATATGGCCTGGTGTCCACTAGGGAGCGATAAACACATTCATTAGGAATAGTGGTTCTCCATGCTGTGTGCACCTGCCAGATATTAAATATAACTTTACTTATATTATTTTAATTTGTCTGTGAAACTTAAAAGCTTCTTAATATTTTAATTTTAAACTTAAAATTAACAGATTGTTTATTCTTTTGAAGGTATTAAAAAGACTCACAATGTATGTTTTCAAGAAAGTCAGCCTTTGCAAGTTATTTTTGAAAAGAATACGTGTAGTAATACACTAATGATTCAGCCAAGGTAATGAGTTCTCTATTGATTCTTTTTCTGAAAATAGTATGGTTACAGAGTAAAGAATTAATGTCCTAAAGCTTTTAAATAAGTCACTTTTTTATTTTAAAGCTAACACTGGACTTGGAGAAATCACCATACAGGATCAAGAGGAAATCTTGATAAAGATAATAGTGTATCAGTGATTTTCAACCTTTTTCATCCCACAGTACACATAAACTAATTACTAAAGTATTAGTTTTTGGTTTGCATCACACCAAAAAATATGTTTTGCTGATTTTACAAAAAAAAAAAAAAAAGGTATAATTTTGACTCATTCATACCAGACAACTATTGTGTTGGCTGTTGTCTTTTTTTTTTTAAGATATATTTTTATTGATTTCAGAGAGAAAGGGAGAGGGAGATAGAAACATCAATGATAAGAAAAAAAACCATTGCTCGGCTGCCTCCTGCACATCCACTACTGGGGATCAAGCCTGCATCCTGGGTATGTGCCCTTGCCAGAATCAAACCGAGGACCCTTCAGTCCGCAGGCTGAAGCTCTGTCCACTGAGCCAAAACTGGAAAAGGCTGTTGTCATTTTTTAAAATTTGACAATCTAAAGGAAAAGAGGTCAGTGCCCCTGACTAAATAATCATGTCTTAAAAATTCTTGTGGCACACTGGTTGAAAATTACTGTAATTGCCTAATGCTAGCAATAATAATTTAGCCTGAACTGGTTTGGCTCAGTGGATAGAGTGTTGGCCTGAGGACTGAAGGGTCCTAGGTTTGATTCCGGTCAGGGGCATGTACCTTGGTTGTGGGGACATCCCCAGAAGGGGGTATGCAGGAGGCAGCTGATCGATGTTTCTCATTGATGTTTCTAACTCTCTATCCCTCTCCCTTCCTCTCTGTAAAAAATCAATAAAATATATTAAAAAATAATTTAGTGGCCAAGAAAATTCTAAAAATATTCCATCAGTAGCTTTCTTCATTAAATGTTATCAAGAGAAAAATATATTCTCTAATATTTTGCATTTATATGGTGCCTGTCTGAGTCTTAAAACACACAGCATAAGGAAATTTCAATAGTTTTTATATGAACTGATTTTATCCTTAAGTATTTCCATTTTTTTCCTCTTGAGAATGAGTCAGTGTTCTCAGTTTTTCAGTTAAGCCATAACATTAAACATTAGTTACTTTGTAAGCCAAAAGATATTTTATCCTTATTGTTTTTTAAATTACCAAAGAAATACATGTTCTTGAAATACATCCAAAGTTTATAGAAGATTGCAAAGATTAAAAAATGAAAATCTTTCTCCTCTACCTTCCCTTTATTCCACTGGCAATGGTAATATCTATTAATAATTTGGTGTATATCATTCTAGCTCTTCTTTTTATAGCTATTTTGTTAAATTTATAGCCAATCTCTCTGTAATTCTCCCTATAATTATCGTGATCTCTTTTTCCCGTCTCTCAAATTTATATCACATACTTTATTATACATAGTTTTTTATAATATACATAGTATTTTCAAAGAAAATGTCCCACTATTATTTTTGTTTGGCAACTTGTTTTTTTCAGTAGCTTTGTCAGTTCACCTAAATCTATCTTATCATTTTTAATGACTATGTAATTTTTCATTGTATGACTGATTGGTAATTTACATTTCCATTATCCTACAATATGATAGTCTCCCCTCCCCACAGTTGATGCTTAAAACTGCAGATAATACCCAACCCTATATATATTGTTTTTTTCTTATGCATACAAACCTATGATAGTTTAACTTATAAATTAGTCATAGTAAGAGATTAACAATAACTAATAAAATAGAATTATTATAACAATATACGGTAATAAATATTATGTAAATGTGGTGACTTGCTCAGGTCTTCCTATAGACTCCATGCTTTCTGGTTCATTATGTTGTCATCAGGCAGAACATGTTTTCTGCCCATGTCGTCCACCCTCAAATTCAATGCCTTTTCCATCTTATATAAGCACTACCAGACCCACTGTGGCTGTAACTTTTGCAGTTCGAGGTGCAACAGCAAGACTAGCAGGAATTTCTTTTCCTTCTTTACAACTTCATAGGTATAAGATTTGTTCTTACCATAGATCTTAGCAACTTCAGCATATGACTTTTTTTCTTATTAAGTTAAGGAGAACTTTTACCTTTTCCCTTAAAGGAAGCATTTTTGGCTTCTCTCTGGCATATCTGAATTGTCAGCATCACTACTCTTGCGATTTGGGGATATTAATAAGTAAAATAAGCACTGCAATATTTCGACAGGCTAGCTGATGATAACTGTGATAGCTACTAAGTGACTAACGGTAGGTAGCATATATAACGTGGAGACACTGAACAAAAGGATGAGTCACATCCTGGGCAGGATGGCACTGGATGGCATGAGATTTCATCATGCTACTCAGAATGGCAAGCAATTTAAAAACTTATAATTATTTCTGGAACTTTCCATTTAATATTTTCAGATCACAGTTGACTGGAGATAACTAAAATCCAGAAAAGTGAAACTTCGGATAAGGGGGAACTGCTGTATTGGTGAAAAAGGTTGTTTCCAACTTTTTGCCATCACAAACAATGCTGCTAGTAGTACATAGGGTAACATGTTAATTGTCTGTTGCTATGGAGAAAATTTCCCCAAATCTTGGAGCCTTAAAAAAAATAGACATTTGTTACTTCATACTACTAAGTGCAACTTAGCTGGGTGCATCTGGCTCAGGGTCACCAAGGTTGAAGTTAAACCATCAGCCAGGACAATGGTCTTATCTGAAGGCTGTGGAGGGAGTTACTTCCAAGCTCACTGACATGGTTGATGGGAGGTCTCACTTCCTCACCAGGCAAGCCTCTCCTTAGACTACCTGACTGTACTCACTACATGGTGTTGATAGACAGAGACAGAGAGGAGGAGGGGAAGTCTCCCAAGATGGAAGCCATGGTCTTTTTATAAGCTAATCTCAGAATTGTTATCTTATACTTGCCATTTTCTCTTTGCTAGAAGTGAATCTTATCTGTCCAGCCCACACTCAAGGTGAGGGGATTTGGATAGGACCTGAAAAAGAGGAGGTGGGATCATTGGGCCTCTCCTAGACTGCCAAACACAGATAGAGTCCTAGAAATCAAATTTCTGGCTCAAAGGCTTACAAATTTAAATGTGCATACATACTATCAAATTGCTACCTGGAAAGTTTGTATCAATGTACATTCCCACCAAACGTGTAGGAAAATCCTTCCAAGTAAAAGATATGAATGATCTTTTACATTTTTGCCAACATAATAGATAGAAAATGGTATTACTAGAGTTCTCTGTTGTTCTTATTTCATTATAGGGAGTTTAAGTATCTTTTCATATACTTATTAGCCATTGGTATTTTTCTTCCCTAATTGCACATTCATGTCATTTTTTTTATATCAGGTTGTTTGGTATCTTGTGCAAAACTTCCCCCTTAACACTGGAAATGTTTCTAGATGAATTTGGTAGGTGTTCCTCACATTTTGGCATCAAGAAACACTAATACCAACATTACAAAAATTCTAAGAATCTGCTCTGTTTTTTATCAAATAACACCTCAATTTCAAAAGTAGCTCAGAAGTTATAATGCAATAATAAAAAGGCAAATGACCTAACTAAAAAACAGGCAGAGGATTTGAATAGACACTTCTCCAAAGACGATATAAAATGGCCAATAAGCACATGAAAAGGTGCTCAGCATTATTAATCATTGGGGAAATCCAAGTCAAACAACTTGAAACTTGTGAATTGTGTAGTATGTTAATTATATCGTAATAAACCTGTTTTTAAAAAGGGAGCACAGAATGAAAAAGCACTTGGATGTCAAGACAACCTTGAAAGTAATAATTAGTAATCCACATCAAGAAACAAAGGGAAAGAGAATATAGGCAGCAGGCTGCTTGTAAACTTCTACCTCTCAGCTGGGTCTCCGGCATTTACAATTGTATTAGAACAGCTCTGTTTTCTACAATTTCCCTTAGTAGTGTGATCCCAGGCCAATTAAAAAATAATCCTATATAATAAAGGCGTAGTGTGCAAATTATCCCCTCAACTGGGAGTTCTTCCGGGAGTTAGACCACGGCACGAGGTGACTGGGGGAAAGGAGGGAGGCCCTGGCCAGCAGCCAGCAGCCAGCAGCCATTAGGGACCCTACAGGTGCACGAATTTCATGTGCTGCGCCTCTAATTGTTACATAAAAAAGAACTAAAATAATTTTATTCTAATGTTTGGTTTATCCTACAGCTTTCACATGCTTTACTAAAAATGCATCTTGCTATTCTCTTGGCCTTTAAATGAAGTTACAGTTTCAAAATACTCTAAAATATAGCAGCTCATATAGAAGAAAGAAGAAAAATTTACATTTTGGATAAATTTTTCTAAATCTAGGCCAACTAACCTATTTCTAGATTAAAGATTTGAGTCCCGCCCTAGCTTGTTTGACTCAGTGGATAAAGCATTGGCCTGTGGACTGAAGGGTCCTGGTTTTGATTCTCGTCAAGGGCACATGCCCAGGTTGTGGGCTCGATCCCTAGGGGAGGACATATGGGAGGTAGCCGATCAATGATTCTCTCTCATCATTGATGTTTCTATCTCTCTCTCCCTCGCCCTTCCTCTCTGAAATCAATAAAATTATGTATTTTTAAAAAGATTTGAATCCCATTAGAAAACTGTTTCTTTTTTTCTTTTTCTTTTTTTTAAAGTATATTTTATTGATTTTTTACAGAGAGGAAGAGAGAAGGGTAGAGAGATAGAAACATCAATGAGAGAGAAACATTGATCAGCTTCCTTCTGCACACCTCCTATTGGGGATGTGCCTGCAACCAAGGTACATGCCCTTCACCTGAATTGAACCTGGGACCTTTCAGTCCACAGGCCGATGCCCTATCCACTGAGCCAAACCAGTTAGGGCAGAAAGCTGTTTCTTTGTTTATTTTCCAAAGAATGTAATATTTTTTATTACATTTCCCAGAGTGCTTGCTGAGGCAATTGTTCTTTTCACATCAAGTCAAGAGGAAGTTACTCTTGCAGTTACTCCACTGGAAGTTTGCATTAAGAGTTCTACTGAGGAATCAATGGGTATGGATTATATCTGTCGTAGTGCTTTAATATAATACTACTTTCTGGTTTTCTTGATGACTTACCATGCAGTCAATGTTAGTGGCATAATATTTATTTTTGTTTAAAAAGCAGTAAGATGTAGAAGATCATTAAAATGTTTAAGAGATCCAGGATATTTACACAATTGGTAATTTAAATGCTTAGCTTTGAAATTCCAGTTGTTTTAAAATTAGAATGGTTACTGAGAACATTTTTAAAGTTAAAATTTTAAAGTTTTTCTCATCCTTAATTATACTCTGTGTTTAGCATAAAGAAAAACTAGGAGGCCAGTAATCCAATTGAGATGACCTTTGACTACATAAGAAAAAGTATATTTGAATTGGAAATGTAAGATATTCCAGACAGCAAATGTATATGGCAGAAAATGTGAATACTTCTTAAGTTAGCTCTTCCAATAGTTATCTAGATGGAATGGAGAAACTAAGGCACTATCAAATCAGGAGTTTTGGTATCATGAAAATTTATGGGGTCTTTTTGGCACAAGTTGTTTGAGACTCTTTGACCTTGGATAATTTTTTTGATTAATGCAGTAAATAACGAATACAAAGGGAGGAACTGTATTATTTTAAAGTGAAAAACCAGGAGAACTGGGGATTAAGTTGTGTCAGATAAGTTTTGTAGTGTTTAGTTTGTGCCAGGTTCTATTCTAAATGGTTTTCACTTCTGAATTCATTTGATCTTTGTAACAACTCTGTGATGTAGGTACTATTATGATCCCTCTTTTCCATCTGAAGAATATGAAGCACAGAGAAACTAAGTGACTTGCTGGTGTCACACAGTTAGTAAGTGGTGCCTGCTGACTTGAACACAGGGGAAAAACTCATTTGTTCTATTATTGCTTCTCTCAAATCTCCTCTACATTCTTTCTTGGAACTCAGGAGTACATGATTTGGGAAATATATACTTGACTAGTGAAGGGGTCTGGTTTATATCCCATAATGCCATCTCTGGATAAAGATGGCCATTTAATAACCAGGAGACACTGTCCCTCATGAACAACTTTCTAAGGAATATCTATAGTTATGTTTGACTAGGGACCCAATTGTTTAATGCTTTTATTGAACTTACTCTACACTAGCATCCTGGAGTGACATGAGCCTTCTTGTTTCAGATTAATGTATTTGTAAGGTATTGTTTGGCCCTTTAAAAAAATGTATACTGCCCTAACCAGTTTGGCTCAGTGGATAGACCGTTGGCCTGTGGACTCAAGGGTCCCAGGTTCGATTCCGGTCAAGGGCATGTACCTTGGTTGCGGGCACATCCTCAGTGGGTGGTGTGCAGGGGGCAGTTGACCGATGTTTCTCTCTCGTCGATGTCACTAGCTCTCTGTCCCTTTCCCTTCCTCTCTGTAAAAAAATCAATAAAAATATATTAAAAAAATAAAATAAAATAATGTATACCATTTATCCTTTGTTCTTATACTTACATAATTTATAGTCAGAAATTAAGAAAATAATTTTTAAAAAGCACTAATATAAAAGTCACCTGAAATCCCACTATCCAGAGATGAGCACTTTTAATACCCGTTTCTATATTTCATATCTAATAGGAAATGGGTTGTGTGAAAGTAATGAAATGCCTTGAAACTATTAAAAATAATCTCGTATTATATATATACACTCCTATCTCTCTGAGAGTGTATATCAAAGATATTTATTGAAGCTAATTTTGTGGAAAACACAAGAGAAAAACAGGTAGTGGGTTTGAACAGACATTGACATGGCTTGTAATTGGTGCTGGGAACTCATCTGGATTGTTGTCCAGAGTACCTACACATTATGTAGCCTCTTCATATATGAAAGCATGAAGTCAGCATGGTGGCTGAGTTCTAAGAGCAAGTGTTGTAGGATAGAGGAATTGGATAGAGGATAGATGGGGCGGCTACTAGTTGCTAAAGACTAGGGCCCAGAAACCAGCACCAAACCACTTCATCATGTCCTATTGATCAAAGTAGTCAGAGAGCCCGCCCACCCAGATTCTAGGAGAAGGAAAGTAGACATAGACCCCATCTCTCAATGAGGGAATGTCACGGAATGTATGGCTATGTTTAACTTACCACCTAGATTATATTTTTATATTCAAATGTAACAAATATCTCTAGAACTAATTTTATTCATTTTCCTACGATATTGAACAGATTTGAACAGTTCTGTATACAGTGAGATGTTTATGGGTCCACATGAGTTTGAGTTCTTTCAAATTGGAGTTGACACTGAAATAACATTTTGCTGCAAAGAACTGAAGGTAAAGAAAATTTTGTACAAAATTAAAATTTTCACTGGGAGTTTTTAAGAAATATTTCATTTTTCTTTCTTCTTTTCCTTTCAGGGAATGCTGATATTTTCAGAAGCTACACGTGCTCCTATAACTATGCATTTTGATTTTCCTGGGAAGTAGGTCCTTAGGGAACTTATTTCTGAGTTTGTTTTTTTTTCTTTTGTTATATGTTAATAAAACAATTTTAATCATACCATGGGAGTTCCTTAACCTCACTAGCAATACTTATCAAACTAAATTTTGAAAGATCCCATAACAGTATGTTTTAATTGGTAACTTGATTGAGAAAGATATATGCTTCTGCAGAGTAAAAACATTTATAGATTTGATAGGAATAAATTGCCTAATTAGAAAATAATAAATGGCTTAAATCTCTGAGAAACTATGATACTTTCTTTTTAAAAATATATTTCATTGATTTTTTTACAAAGAGGAAGGGAGAAGGAATAGAGAGTTAGAAACATCGATGTTGAGGATGAGAGAGAAACATCGATCCACTGCCTCCTGCACACTCCCTACTGGGGATGTGCCCGCAACCAAGGTACATGCCCTTGACTGGAACTGAACCTGGGATCCTTCAGTCCGCAGGCTAACACTCTATCCACTGAGCCAAACTGGTTAGGGCGAAACTATGATACTTTATATGATACTCCAGCACTGAACTTTCAGACGAGATAGGGTTTGAATAGCTGTTATATAAAATTAGATCTGATGATTTCAGCTCTTAGGACTGTGTTAATCAGTGAGAAGACTAAAAGGACTTCTACTTTTACTGTTTTGTTTTATTCCTGAATTAGATACAATTTTTTTTTCATATTTTCCCAATGTCCATCAGAAAATAATTGTGATGTTTACTCTGACTTTGCCTTTTTAGACCTATGGCTTTAACTATTGACCATATGTTATTGGAAGCTAACTTTGTTTTGGCTACATTAGCTGATGAGCCAAGTAAAGCATCTTCTCCACAATCATTGTGTCTATCACAAAAACGAAAAAGGTAAGGTCATGTTTTAACGTCTTTATTGGCTGGGAAAATGCCATTGCCATTTACTCTGAAATAATTCAGGAAACAATCGAGGAGTAAAACATTCAATCAGAAATTCTGACAGAATCAGGAAGACTTCACTGTAACAGAAATATCACTTCTTGCTCTGGATATTTGCTTTTCTTCTTCTGGTCAGAATTTACCAAGACTCTCTAATTTATCTTTGTTATTACCCAAAACTCATTTTCATTTGTAATAGTTGCTTTTCAGGAATGACAGTGTGTTAAGGTGCATAGGAAAGTCTATTCCTACCTAGAACTCTCTTTCTCATAGGGACACCCATTGGTTTTCTTTTTTTTTCCCTTTGGTCTCTTAATGACTTTCTTTTGGTGGTGGTGAGGGTGCTTCAGATGTAAAAACAACATAAAGTCACTATGGGAAATTTGGAAAATACATGAAAGTACAAAGATAAAAACAACCATCACCCACAATTACACTACCTAGAGATAGCCACTGTTAACAATTGGCTCACCATATTTTCTTTCAGACTTATTTTGCATATTACTTGTGTTTTTAAACAAGATTGAGATCATATAGCATATGTAGCTTATGTCCTGTTTTTCACCCCAAAAATATCATATTGTGAACATGAACCAATATCGACTTGGAAACATGATTTTTAAAACTATACATTTCATTGTACAGATATATAGTAATTTATTTGACTCTTTTTTTAACTTGGTCCTGTTATCATTTCACAATAGCAAATTATTAATACCTCAGGTCATGCACAGTAGGGTGTTTAAGAAAAATTCAAATCTGTAGAGAGAATTTCTAAATAATTATATATGTAAATCTTAACTTTGAAAACAGCTCCATATTATTTCAGTATATTCCCTAAACCAGTGTTATCATTGTCATCCCATATTGCTCCATTAGTTATATAAAAACTAGAAGCCCAGTGCACAATTTGTGCATGGGGGGGGGGTCCCCCTGCCTGGCTGGCGATTGAGACCTATTGGGGGGCTGGCCAGGAGGTTGGCTATTGCAGCACAATGACCACCAGGGGGTAGCTCCTGCATTGAAGGTCTGCCCCCTGGTGGTAAGTGTGCATCATAGCGACTGGTTGACCAGTCATTTGGTCACTTAGGCTTTTATATATATAGATATTTATTTCAAAGTAAGTAGTTTATTCATTTAATTTATATTAATACCTCAGGTCAGATCTGGCATGTTCAAATTCAAAGGTTGGTAAAAAAGATAGCAAAGCCATGGAGTCTATCTCAAGAAAAGTAGCACCCAGAAAGCTTTATGCCGATGAGATTCCCTCACACATCTCTGCGTTGGAAAACTCTGCCAGTCCTAAAATGAAAAGTGTGAATAGTGACACAGAGGAAGAGCCAGGGTCTCCATCTCTCAGGAAGGTAAAAGAAAAATGTTGAGACACAATTATGTCTCAGTCAAGAATTCTCATCATCTGTCACCCCTTTGCAGTCTCCCTGCTCCAGCCTACCCTCAGTATCCTGAAGATAAATTTTCTTACTTTTTGACAGTAGAGAGGTGAAACCAATCTGTGATGGAGAAAAGACTGACTTATTTTATAGATCATTAATACAATTCTTTTTTTTATGAGGTTGTTTTGCTTAATCCCTTCACTGGAGTAATTTCTAACATAGTATATTCAAGTAGGGGTTTGGATCACTTGTTTTAAAGAATAAATTATGATACTGTATAGCATATCTTTGAATACAAATAATATGCTAGTCATATAGTTTGTTTTCTAAAATAAATGTTCTTTTCATTTCATTTTTCAAATCTGTTTGGAAAATCATTTATTCATAGTGATACAATATAACTTTTATCCCCAAAACATCACGAGTTCCTTCATAGCAAAGTCAGTTAATAACATACGAAATACCAACATTTTACTAGATTGATAAGCTTCACAGAATGTTAACATTAAACCTTATGAAATCTACTGAGAATAAACACAATTTATTAGAAACAGAAGTATCTCAAATAATGAGTTTCAATTTTACATTTACATTATTTTATTTAAGCCTATTTTGCTATTGCTGCTATTATTAATTTGGGAATATGAGTTTCTTAGAATTAGAAATCTAGAAGGAGAAATATTGTTTCTAAAAGTCAGTATTTGAAGCTGTATAAAAGACTTTTTTGGACAGTAAAATTGGATGGGGGCTGTTGGGTGGATGTGTGGTGTGTGCAAAGCCCTGTGATGGAGGAAACATGGTGGCTTTAAGGAACTGAAGGCTGGCCAGTGTGGTTAGAGGGTAGTAGCCAGGGGGAAACAATGGCACAGGGTGAAGCTAGTGCTGAGGTTGAGAATTCCTGATGCAAAGGCTGCTGAAAGTCTAAAAGCAACCAGGAGAGTATGGCATAAGGAAGGTACGAGAAGAAAGTGTCTAAGTAGGAAGTGGGATGAAGACTGAAAATGAATCATTGGCTTAAGGATGTGAGGATTTTTGGTAACTGTAATAAGAGTTTCTGTGAAATGGTGATGTTAGGAGCTTTTATTTATTTATTTTTTAAAATATATTTTTATTGATTTTTTTTTTTTTTTTTTTTTTACAGACAGGAAGAGAGGGATAGAGAGTCAGAAACATTGATGAGAGAGAAACATCGATCAGCTGCCTCCTGCACACTCCCCACTGGGGATGTGCCTGCAACCAAGGTACATGGTACATGCCCTTGACCAGAATCGAACCCGGGACCCTTGAGTCTGCAGACCGATGCTTTATCCATTGAGCCAAACCAGTCAGGGCAGGAGCTTTTAGATAGAGCTAAATAGGAGAATAAGAAAATGGAGACAGCAAGTATAGACAACTACAGCAGAGCTAAGGTGGGGAGGGAGGAACAGGATGGGACTTTTTATATATTTTAAGGATTAGAGACATTTTATTATTACCTCTTAAATATATTTTATTGATTTTTTACAGAGAGAGGGAGAGGGATAGAGTCAGAAATATTGATGAGAGAAAAACATCAATCAGCTGCCTCCTGCACACTCCCTACTGGGGATGTGCCTGCAACCAAGGTACATGCCTTGACTGGAATTGAACCTGGGATCCTTGAGTCCGCAGGCCGACACTTTATCCACTGAGCCAAACTGGTTAGGACATTATTTTAAAACTAGGGGCCTGGTGCACAAAAATTTGTGCACTCGGGGTGGAGGGAGTCCCTCAGCCCGGCCTGTGCCCTCTCACAGTCTGGGACCCCTCAGTGGATGTCCTATGATGGCCCCAGTCTGCCAGGCGCCTTTTGTGTGTGTGTGTGTGTGTGTGTGTGTGTGTGTGTGTGTGTGTCACCACTGGGGACCTGCCCCCAGCCGCATCTGAGGC
>PVJC01044221.1:0-14197 GCA_004026665.1 Murina feae
GCCGACCCCCTGCCGCCTCTTACCCGCTTCCCGGTGCCCTCCAACCCTGCCGCCTCTTTCCCACTCACGGGTCCTGGGTCCTGTGCTGTTCTGCCCTGCAGCCGCTCTGTGCACTCGGGAGGTCCCTCAGCCTGGCCTGTGCCCTCTCACAGTCTGGGACCCCTCGGGGGATGCCCACCTGCTGGCGTGCCTGACCAGCTTGGGTGAGGGGCTTTAAAGCTGCCCACAGCTCCCATTGACCCAACATCCCAGCAAGGCTGGCTGGACGCAGGTTCTGGAGTTTGTTTATCTTCTATAATTGATACACTGTTCCTTTAAGCCAGCTAACAAACCCTCCTCTCTGCCTCACCTCGCAGTGTCTATAATGACACAATGTTACTTAGTGGTGAGGCCCCGGCTGCTCTTTCCTTCAGCTCCCGAGGATTCTATGATGGTTATATTGTTTCAAAGGTGTGTTTCACTAGAGCCAGTTTAATCGGAGCTGAGCAGAGCGGGCGCAGCTTCACTTTCGCTCCTGCCGCAATGGAAACGGCCGTTTACTCAGGTCTGTGAGTGGCAGCTGCCATGTTGGCTGGGCTAATTTGCATATAGCCACTCTGATTGGCTGGTGGGTGTGGCTTACCTGTCTCGGAGAAACGGTTAATTTTACTATTTTGCTTTTATTAGTTTAGATGGTCTAAAAGCACAGGTGTAGTGATGCTGGAAATTGAGTTACACCAAAAAGAAGCAGTAAAATGCTATCCTTCCTTTCTTTTTATTTTAATTTATCTTTATTATTGAAATTATTATAGACTAGAGGCTCAGTGCATGAAATTCATGCATGGGGAGTGGGGTTGTCCCTCAGCCCAGCCTGCACTCTCTCCAGTCTGGAACCCAATCCTAGAGATTGGGCCCAAACCGGCAGTCGGACATCCCTCTCACAATCCAGGACTGCTGGCTCCTGACCGTTCACCTGCCTGCCTGCCTGCCTGATTGCCCCTAACCACTTCTGCCTGCCATCCTGATCACCCTCTAACCACTCCCCTGCCAGCCTGATCAATACCTAACTGCTCCCTGCTGGCCTACTTGCCCCATACTGCCCTCCCCTGCAGGCCTGGTCCCCCTCCAACTGCTCTCCCCTGCAGGCCTGGTGGCTCCCAACTTCCCTCCCTCCTCTGAAGCCATGGTAACTCCCAACTGACCTCCCCTGCTTGTCTGAACGCCCACAACTGCCCTCCCCTGCCAGCCATCTTGTGGTGGCCATCTTGTGACCACATGGGGATGGTCATCTTGTGTGAGGGTGCGATGGTCAATTTCCATATTACCACTTTATTACATAGGATGTCTCTTTTTTTTCCCCATTGATCCCCCTCCACCCTGAACCCACCCTTCTGTCTTCCCCATACTATTGTCTATGTTCATGGGTTATGCATATCTCTATATATAAAAAGCCAGCAACCAGAATACCATAATGACCGGAACAACTGGTCACTCTGATGCTCACTGTGGCCAGTGAACCAGACTGGTTAGGGGAGGGAGGGGCAGTGGCCAACCTCCTGCAGCCCCTCCCCCCAGTCACCCTGCCACTGATAGGCCTCTCCCACCCCAATTAGGACAGGGTGGCTGGCCAACCCCTTCATTACCCTTTCCCCCAGCTCGCCCTGCCCCTTATCAGCCTGCCTCACCTCGATCAGCCTGCAGCCTCTCTCCCCAGTCAGCCCTGCACCTGATTGACCCCATATCCCAATAGGGGGCTGACCAATCTCTTGTGGCTCCTCCCCCAGCCAGCTCTGCCCCCAATCATCCCCCCACTACAATCAGGGGCAGGGCCAGCTGGCCAACCACCCATGGCCCCTCCCCCAGGCTGCTGGCCCCCAATAACCCCCCCAAACCCATTCAAGGGCAAGGCCAGCCAGCCCACAGCCATGGCCAGCCCCACCCCTGATCAGCCCGCAGCCCCTCCCCTAGCCAGCTCCACCCCCAATCGCCCCCCCCAAACCAATTGGGAGTGGGGCTGGCTGACCCACCACCCACAGTCTCTCCCCACAGCCAGTCCTGCCCCCAATCAGCCCTCCCACCACAATCAGAGGAGGGGCACACTAGCCAATCACCACAGCTCCTCCCCCTAGCTTGCCCAACTCTGATCAGGCCCCCATGGAGGCAGGCTGGCTGGCCAACCTCCCAAGGTCTCCTTCTCCTGACAGGCCCAGCCCTGATCTGTACTGGGCCTCTAGTATACATGTAAGTTCCCTGGTTAATCTCTTCTTAGCCATCCACCCCTTCTTTCCCTCCGAAATTAGTCTGTTCCATGTTTCTATGTCCCTGGATCTATTTTGTTCATCAGTTGATTTCTTTCATTAGATTCCACATATGAGTGAGATCATGTGCTCTTTACGTTAAATTTTATCTGATTGGCTTATTTCACTTAGCATAATACTCTCCAGGAACATCCATGCTTTTGCAAATGGTAAGAATTCCTTCTTTCTTACAGCCACGTATTATTCCATTGTGTAAATGTACCACGGCTTTTTTATCCACTCATCTGCTGATGGGTACTTGGGCTATTTCAAAATCTTATTATAAATTGTGCTGCTAAGTGAAAAATAAAAAAACAACAACACATATTATATATAGAATTTGGATTGCTACCTATGATTCAGGCATTCACTGGGAGGGTTTGGAATCTATCCCTAAAAAATAAAGGGGGACAATAGTACTAAGTACTGGCTTCAACCAAATTCTTTATGGTCAGCAAAGCCTCTGAATTATGATGAAAGTTCTTAGGCATGATAAGTGTTCAATTTCAATAAATGTTTCATGTATACTTGGTCATAAAATGTTTTCCACATTTGTTGATGCTGTGAATTAGAACATTTTTGTATTCATGATATCTAAATCTTTTATTCCTTACTGAATTTTGATCTATTTTTTTTCTCTCAGTGACAGCGGTAGGACAAAATCTCTAGCTATAATTATAGGTTTTTCTATTTCTTTTATAATTCTGCCAGAATTGGCTATAAAGATTTTAGATCCATGTTATTAATTGCATTATAATAATTCCACAAGTTATGGAATATGAAGTTTCTACTGAATTAACCCTTTTATTATTGTGAAAAGTCCCTTTTGTCCCTGATAATACTTTGTGGCTCCAAGTCCAAGTGGCCTATTAGTATAGTTTGCCTGGCTTTCTTTTAGTTATAGTTTTTATAGTATATCTTTTTCATCATGTTACTTTTAATCTTAATCTGCCTTTATGTTTTTTATTCCAGTTTTAAAATCTGCCTTTTTAATTGGGAATTTAGCTTATATCCACAATGTAAATACTAATTTATTTGGATTTTAATCAACCATATTATTTTTGGCTTTTTGTTTCATTTCTTCTTTTTCTGTTCCTTTTCTTATATTCTATTTGTTGTATCAACATGTTTCATTATTCTACTTGTTCCTGCATTGTACTTATTAGTCATACTGTCTCTTATTATCTTTCTAGTAGGTCCCTTAGAGATACCAACAAATATCCTTGACTTACTACATTCTATCTGAAATTAGTACCTTTTCCATTTGGTAGATATGATGAAAATCTTAGAGAAATAACTCACCTAACTCAATTTTTTATGTTATTATTCACATGAATTACAATTATATGTATTATTAAACCACAAAAGACATATTGTCAGTGAACCAGTATCCAGTCACTGCTCTCAGCTCCAAATCCATCCTTCTTTGCCTGCTTTCTGATACTTAAGCTGCACCCTCTGAATATTTCTCTTTTTTGTCTGGAGCAATGCTAGAATTTGTCAGTGGAGGACCCTGTGGTGACAATGGAAGGCAAGGCCAACAGGAAGACACCTTTCTTCAGGGTAAAGGTCCTCCATGTCTTTATTTAGCCCGGATTCCCTGCAGATTTCACAGGCAATTTCAGCTGCACCCTCAGGCCTTTCCCTCTTCACCCAGGGGCCATTTTCATCAGCTTCTATTGTGTGTAGTTTGTTTGTTTGTTGTTGTTGTTGTTGTTGGCTGACTCTATTTTTCCTTGCCTAATGGCTGCTTCAATGAGGCTGCCATGGGCTGTTCACACAGCAGCTCAAGAAGTTTTCAGGCAACTGTTTCCCACCCTAGAGAGCGATTTCCTTAAAACGGTGTCAGCCTGCCTATGCTTCCCAGCCATGGCAGGTCCTTTTCAAAGATTAGTTTGGGCTTCTGCCCTCTGGGACTTTTCTTTACTGCTGTGAGGTAGCACCCGCTAATGGTACCCAAGCCTCCTTTCAAAAAGTCTGCCTCTCAGCTTTGAGCTGATGCAGGGGGAGAATAGTGAGGGACTGTGCTCAGTTCCTTTGTCTGTCATTCTCTCTCAGCCTAGGAATTACAACTGTTATTTTGTTTGTTTGCACATATTACTTATGGGCCCTCTGCAGTATTCTTTTGCCCGTTTTAATAGTTAGCCATCTTTGACTGATGAACGAATCTTTCCATTAAATTTTTTCTGTCCTAAAAATTGGTTTGGTTCCTGTCTCCTGGCTATATCCTGACTAATATACTCAGATTTCTAGTAGTGTTTTCTATTATTTATCATCCCTGGTGCCTTTAAGTCCTTTCTGCATTTCTATGGTGCCATCTGAGTTTGTTTTCTCTCTTTCTGAAGAACACTCTGTAGTATTTTTTCAAGTGTGTGTCTGCTATCAATAAATCATTCCAATATTTGTCTAAAGCCACTTTATTTTGCATTACTCACTAATGAATAATTTTGCTCTGTGTGGAATCTGAGATTGGCAGCTACTTTTTTCAGCACTTTAATGGTGTAATTTGTTGTCTGGTTTTATCATTCCTATTGATGAGTCAGCTGTCAGTCTCACTGATGTCCTCTTGAAAGCAATGTGCCTTATCTCTGGTTACTCTAAAGGTTTGTAATTGATTTTAAGTAGATTCTACTATTATGTGCCTTGGAATGGACTTCTCATCATTTCATAGATTTGTAGAAATCCTTGAATCACACTGACTGATATCTTTAATCTGTCTTTTAAAATTCCCAACCACTATATTTTTTCAAATATTACTTTTATCCCACTTCCTTTTTCTCTTCCACTATGGCTTCAAGTATATGTATATTAAACGTTACACAATGCCTCTTTTACTCTTTTGTGTATTTTCCTCTTTTTTTTTCTTCTAATTTATTATTATTGCTCTCTTCAGCAGATCTAATTGATTATTATAACAAATCTATCAAGTTCTTTATTTCCATTTCCCACACAAAGTTTTTGTTTTTTTTTACACAGACCAGATCTGGACATTTTATCTACTTCCATAAACATATCAATAATATTTATTTAGCCAGCCCTAACTGGTTTTCTCAGTGGTTAGAGCGTTGGCCTATGGACTGAAAGGTCCCAGGTTCGATTCCGGTCAAGGGCATGTACCTTGGTTGCAGGCACATTCCCAGTAAGGGAGGGTGCAGGAGGCAGCTGATCAATGTTTCTCTCTCATTGATGTTTCTAACTCTCTATCCATTTCCCTTCTTCTCTGTAAAAAATCAATAAAATATATTTTAAAAATAATAATAATTATTATTATTATTATTTAATGTCCATGTCACATTACTCAAATGTCTTGATCATGTGTGGGTCTATTTTTATTGCAAACTTTCTTGATCACTCAGTCCTGCTTCTTTAAATGTTTATTAATTATTAAGTAAATTTCAAAATTTTTATAAAGTAATTATAGTGTCTACCTTGTTTTGCTTTTTGTTTTATTTTTGCATTACTTTAAAAATAAAGTCTAAATTCTATATCTAAAAAAAGTAAGGTTTACTCATACGTGGGAATTTGGGGGTATATATTTTTCATATGATATAATTCTAGAATTAAAGTAATAATTACAGTCACTATTTGTCATTTTATACTTAATATTGGTTTTATTGATTTATTTTTACATCTTCTAATACCTTTCTATGTAAGAGTACATAGGATACACTTTTTTAAAAGACTCTACTAAAGGAATCTCAAATAAATATTATCTTTATGAAGCATTTAGAAAATTTTGCCTTTGTCTTTAGGAAATCATGTAATAAGTATATTGAACACATTATTATTTTTTAAATCTAATATTTGCTATTAAAATGAAGATAAATCTACCAAGCATTTGGAATTTTTATAGTTAGTAACAACTCACAGCTAGATATTTAAAGATGAGTTATATGTTCTCATCACTTACTGTTTTAAAGTTAGAGAGTTATGTATTGAGAAACAGTTCTGGAGGAAAAAAATATTTAAACAGCTATGTAACTGCATGATTATGGGGAAAGAGAAATAGAGACAAAACAGAAGAAAAGAATATATAACAAAAGGTAAAAGTTGTAATAAATTTCATATCCCACTCTTGTGGACGAATTATATTTATATTGGCATCTAATCTAATAAAAGAGTAATATGCAAATTAACCCTCATCCATTACATCCACAAGTCACACACACCAACCAATCAGGAGCAAATATGCAAATTAACTCAACTAAGATGGTGGCAGCCACAGAGCTGGAGTTGCCCCAGGCAATGGAGGAAGCCATGGCCTTGCAGGCCCTGAGCTCTACTCAATGCTACAAAGTTTTAATTATAGAAGATAAACAAACCCCAGATACCTGCCAGGCTGGGACCTTGGGTTGCCAGAGGCAACCCAGGCTTTGAGCGGGGAACCAAGGCAACAAAGTTTCAATTATAGAAGTTAAATAAATCCCCCAGGCACCCCAGTAGGGACCCGAACCCTGAAGGGGCTGTGGTCAGCCTGAAAATGGCCCTCAACCCCTCACCCAGGCTGGCCACACCCCCATGGGGTGAGGGTCCCCACTGGGGAGCTTGGCAAGCCTGCAAATAGCCATTAGCCCCTCACCCAGGCTGGCCAGGCATGCCAGCAGGTGAACATACCCTGAGGGGTCCCAGACTACGACAGTGAGAGGGCACAGGCCAGGCTGAGGGACCTCCCCGAATGCACAAATTTTTGTGCACCAGGCCTCTAATTATATATATATATATATATGAACATATGTCTTAGAAATAAAGTAACCAAATATTTTCTAAATCTTCAAAGCATCAGTTGTGTGAAATTTTGAGATTTTTTTTATATAAAAATATTTCCAATCAAAATGAGTTTGGCCCTAGCCAGTTTAGCTCAGTGGATAGAGCATCAGCCTGCTCACTGATATTTCTATCACTCTTTCCCTCTCTTTTCCTCTCTGAAATCAATAAAAATATGTTTTAAAAAATGAGTTTGTAAAATAATTTTTCTTATATCCCTCTGTGAAGAATCCCAACATATATCACATATCAACTTTTTTGAGAAGTCCTATGATTTAAATTTTCTATTTTAGTTTGTTTAGTCTAGCATTTCTCACTTAACAATACAGCCTTTCTTATGAAATACAAACAAAAAATTAATGCATTGTGGAAAAAAGGTGAAAAAGTAAGAGTTCACACAACAAAGGAAGTACCTAAATTTTTATTCTCAGACCTGAAGGGCTTTTTATTAACCACACTTGTCCGGCCAAGTAATGATAAGAGAGTAAAGTTAACATTCTTACAGGAGATTGAATCAATGGCCCATTAGAGCAATAGGCCAAAAAGTGGGATGTTGACCAGAATGCAGAAAGAAACTGCTGCTAGAGAGGGAACTAAAGTTTCTGGAAAGAGCCTGTACAGAAGTTAACAGAAAGGGTTTTACATTCAGACTACCTGTGTTCAAATAAACTCATTACTTGCAGTGTGACCTTGAAACATTTGCTTAACCCTAAGTGTCTCACTTTTCCTATCTGTAAAATTAAAATAGGGATAGAGACTATCATAATGAAGCAGAATTTTTGGACTGGAACCCAGAATCTTTGTCCGCCAGAGTTGAGTAATGAATCCATGGACAAAAAGTAGTATAGCAAAGGCGGAGATTTATTGAAGAACAAGTACAGACTCCCATGCGGGGAGAGAGAAAAAGTCCCATAGAACAGACTCCCACATAGGGAAGGGGAAGAGTCACACTGAATTTCTTTCCTTATGGCTAATTAAGGCTACAGATCTTGGTACCTTGATATCCCCTCTGATTGGTCACTATTCCCTTGGACTGGTTACTATAGTAACTCCTGGGCTCAAAGGTTGAACCTCACATGGGACATGTGAGGTTCTCCCCACTCCTTCCTTATTGTTTTCTTTCTTTTTTTTTTTTTTTCAGGGGTTTTATTTTATTTTTATTTTATTTTTTTAATCTTTATTGTTCAGATTATTACAGTTGTTCCTCTTTTTCCCCCATAGCTCCCCTCCTCCCAGTTCCCACCCCACCCTCTGTCCTTATCCTCCCACCATTCTCATCTGTAGGTGTACAATTATTGTCCGGTCTCTTCCCGCATCCCAACACCCTTTCTCCCCCCCACCCCAAAATTGTGAGTCCCATCCCTTTCTATGCCTCTGATTCTATTCTATTCACTGGTTTATTATATTCATCAGATTTTTTATTCACTTGATTTTTAGATTCACTTGTTGATAGATATGTATTTGTTATTCATAATTTTTATCTTTTACTTCTTCCTCTTCTCAAAGGATACCTTTCAGCTGGTTGGGTGGTGATGAACTCCTTTAGCTTTTTTTTGTCTGTGAAGCTCTTTATCTGACCCTCAATTCTGAATGATAGCTTTGCTGAGTAAAGTAATCTTGGCTGTAGGTTCTTGTTATTCATCACTTTGAATATTTCTTGCCACTCCCTTCTGGACTGCAAAGTTCCTGTTGAGAAATCGGCTGACAGACGTATGGGTGTCCCCTTGTAGGTAACTGACTCCTTTTCTCTTGCTGCTTTTAAAATTCTCTCCTTGTCTTTGCCCTTGGCATTTTAATTATGATGTGTCTTGGTGTGGTCTTCTTTGGATTCCTTTTGTTTGGAATTCTCTGCGCTTCCTGGACTTGGACGTTTATTTCTTTTACCAGGTAGGGGAAGTTTTCTGACATTATTTCTTCAAATATGTTTTCTATATCTTGCTCTCTCTCTTCTTCTGGCACCCCTATAATTCTGATGTTGGTACGCTTGAAGTGGTCCCAGGGGCTCCTTATACTGTCTTCATAGTTTTGGATTCTTTTTTCTTGTTGCTTATCCATTTGGGTATTTTTTGTTTCTTTGTATTTCAATTCTTTGACTTGATTCTTGTGTTCCTATAATCTGTTGTTGGATCTCTGTATAATATTCTTTATTTCAGTCAGTGTATGCTTAATTTCTAGTTGGTCCTTTTTCATATCTTCAAGGGTCTCATTAGATTTATTGAGGATCTCACTAAATTTATCACCGTTTTCTAGAAAATTCTTGAAAAACCGTAAAACCGTGGTTTTGAACTCTATATCCAGTCGTTTGCTTTCCTCCATTTCTGTCATTTGTGACCTATTTCTTTGTCTCCACATTTTGGCTGCTTCCCTCTGCACTTTATTTCCGCATCTCCTCTGAGTCTCATTCTCTTTCTAGTTGTCGAATTTCGACTCAGCCAACCTTCCTGTGGGTCTGGGTGGTGTCCGTTTTTTCTTTTTGTTGTTGTTTTAAAATAGTTGTGCAGAGCCGCAATTCCTGTGTTCACCTATGACCCCATCTTGGTTCCTTATTGTTTTCTTATTACCTTTTGGGTTTCTTCTCCTCCTTCTGGATGAAGGGCCTCCTTCCCTTTATTTTGTAAATATAGACCTTCTGCTGTTCCCAGCTCCCTCATTCTATGGAAATGTACCTGTTGCAGCTTTTCAGCTCCCTTATTCTATGGAAATATACCTTCTGCTGCTCTTGCCCTGTGCTTCTTCCATGGTCCTCTTAATTTCTAAAATATCCTAAAACCTGTCTTTTTCACCCCAAAAAATGCCTGTTTCAATAATCAAATATTATGATCACTAAATTAGTTATGATTGTCAAAGCACTTAGAACATTGTATAGTACATAAGTAATAGCATCTAATTGTTTAAATAAATAGTCCTCACAGTTCTTTGTCTTTGTTGGGTCTCCAAGCTATTGGATTGTCTTCTTCCAATTGAGAAATTCATTTTTCTTACAAATTCAAACACTGGGCTGATACTTATCAAAAAATTATGTTTGGGCAATTCACAAAATGTGTTTATAGAGTAAATAGAACAAAAGAAGAAGAGAAAATATTTATTGATGCTGGCCAAATCTTCAGCGATGTGCATATCTAATATCGTAGGGCATGTTCACTGGAGAAAACCAACTAATCTCATATAATGAGAACAACAGATTATTTTCTATATTGGTCCCTATTGCCTCCAAATGTTTGCTTGTGGACTTGGTTACACAATGTTAATAATACCAATAAATTTACTGAGTGCTTGCCATATACTCTGTTTTCTTCTTAGGGATTTGTATATAATTTTTTCACTGAATTACTAAAGAAAAATCTATAAGTTGGATATTTTATCATCTCTATTTATAGATAAGAAAATAATGAGAAATATTTTCTTACTACTAAACCAATGATGTAGTTTAATTTTTTTTTAAATATTGAAAATATTTTAAATTCTTTCAACATAGAAAGTAGCCCTTAAACATGAATCTTTCTAAGATGGGGCTGGATTTTGGAGAGACTAATTCATAGTTTATAAATGGTGAGTATGCACAACTTATCATTTTATACATCAAGAGTAGTTTCTCTTTGATACTCCAAAACTCAGGAAATTGCTGTTATTACTTCATGTTACAGAGGAGCAAATTGAAGTTCAATAAAGTTAATTTGCTGGTCCATATTTATAATGAAAACAGTTCCCTTATTTCTTTAAAAATGAGCTAGAACATGAAATACATACACTTTTATCACTGAAACTAAAATACACACACTTTTATCACTGAAACTAAGAAAAGAAGAAATGTTAGCAGTAATGGTAGATCCATAAGAATTATCAAAGAAAGAAAGGTCTCCAGTGCCAAACTGGAGGGAACAGTAAACTAAATGTAAAACAGATCATTCAGAACATCTTTAATGAAAATTATTTTTCTTATTGCTTGTTTTCCCTGTGCAAAAGCTGGTTAAGGATTCATTTATTTTATCAAGAACATAGCATGTGAAGGTTGCTTTAGTATGTACTACATAAGTCCAAAAAGTTAGGAAATGAGCATCTATATAATTCAGCATTTCCCATGAAGCTATATACACACCTCTAAATTGAACATTGGCCTTTGAACCACTTTTGCATTTATGGAATGGTTAGAAGGAAATTCAGAGTGATTTCTTTTTGTATGTACTTATGTCTGGTTTTCTTGTCAAAATGACATGGAGTATTCTCCAAACAGCATGAATATGTATCTCTTAGCTTTATGCATATTTTGAAATCACTCCAAGACCTTCAGTTCTAACAAAAAAATTCATTGTTTTCTGTCTCTATGCCAGAAGCTTGCTAGGAGTCTGAATTCCCCAGGAGCAAAATAAATAAATTTCATGACTTTCTTATTGTCATCTTGAAAATATTCACACCTTTGTTTAGTTACTTAAGAAAAAAAAATCTTTATAATACATCAGGTACTGTTTCCTTCATTGTAAAGGTTGGAAAACATCAGCTAATTGTCAAGAAAATTTTAAGTTTATATTCAAGGTTTCAAACATTTAAATATCATGAAAATGCAAATACCTTCTAGTTCATTTCTCACTTGTTCTAGGATTTATATCTACTGCCTAAAATATAAATTATTGATGACAATTAATTTTCCTTTGAATACAAGTTATGGAAACAAAAAAAATGTGATTCAACTCTCTCTTGTCTATATAAATGCGAAGGAACAGTAAACTAAATGTAAATAGTGCCTGGATTAAAAATCATAGCATAGTCAGAGAACTCCCAAGTAGTTAATTTTGGCCACAATGTGGAACATAAAACCCTGGGCTCTAACAGTAAGCTAAGTTGTTTTTGAATCCTACTCAACTATGGCACTAACTAGTTGTGTGATGATGGGCTAATAACTTTACTTTTCTTAATCTAAATTTCTTCTTTTGTAAAATTATAACAATTATAAAGATTAATAAATTATGAAATATACATTATAATATATATTTACATATTAATTCCAAATATAAAAGAGTGTTATAGAGTTTACATGAAATAATGAAATCAGACTACACATTGTGAGCATTATAAAAAGTAGATACTGTTATTACTTTGGTTAGATTAAAAATCCAATTTAAACCAGAGAGGTCAGAGCCACAGCTTGAAAAATCTGTTATGCAATTTAAGGACTTTAGATTTCATACTGTGGCATACAATGGAAAATCACTGAAGAATTTTATCCAGAAGACTACCATAATCACTTTGCATTTTAAAAAGATCATTCTTGCTTAAAGGGTGGAGTGTGAATTAGAGGCGCAATAAGGAAAATAGTTACAATACTATTTAGTGGTCCATGAGGGAAATAACAAAGGCTTGAACCAAGAAACCACAGAAACAACAGAGAGATTAGAAGGAGCTTGAAATAATGGAGCATGACTACTAATATAATATTGCAAACTTGGAAAAGGGAGGAATGACATCCAGCCACTAGAAAGATAGATGGGGAAGCATGGTTTGGGGGAGGAGAAGGGAGTACATGATAGGTAAGATAAGATTGGTTTTGAAGAAGTAGAATTTTAGTTGCCTGTAGGACATAAAAATGTAGAGGTCTGGATTCAACTTGGATTGCAGAGATTAAGACATTTGTGGATCACCTACATATAAAAAGTAAATGAAATAATGGCACCATATGTAACTACTTATAGAGATTAGGTAGAGTGATAAGAGAAGACCTAAGGATTAAACTTCCAAAAACACCCTATCTAAAAAAGGGCATATGCTAATTGTCTGTCCCTCCCTCAAAGATGGTGGCGCCCACAGCCAATAAGAAGGGAATATGCCAATTGATTGCCATGCCTTCAAAGAGGAAATGCCCACAGCCACAAGATGACTGTCAGAGGAGAGCAGTTGTGGGTGACCAGGCCAGCAGGGAAAGGTAGTTAGGGCGACCAGGCCAGCACAGGAGGGTAGTTAGGAGTGATCAGGCCAGCAGGGAAAGGCAGTTAGGGCAACCAGACTGGCACGGGAGGGTAGTTAGGAGTGATCAGGCCAGCAGGGGAGGGTAGTTGGGGGTGACTAGGCTGGCAGGGTAGCAGTTAGGGGTTGATCAGGCTGGCAGGCAGAAGCAATTGGGG
Organism: Murina feae; assembly: GCA_004026665.1. Taxonomy (NCBI): domain Eukaryota; kingdom Metazoa; phylum Chordata; class Mammalia; order Chiroptera; family Vespertilionidae; genus Murina; species Murina feae. The sequence goes on from PVJC01044221.1 coordinate 13,154, forward strand.
GCAATCAAGCAGGCAGACGAGTGGTTGGGAGCCAGCAATCCCAGATTGTGAGACAGATATCTCAGATTGGAGAGGATGCAGACTGGGTTGAGGGACACCCTCCCCCCAGTGCACGAATTTCATGCACTGGTTCTCTAGTCAAAATAAAAAAGATAGGTAGATGATAAAGAACTTCAAATGGAGACTGAGAAGGCACATCCATATAATACCAGGGGAATCAGTAGATACTGATGCCAAGGAAACCAAAGGAAAAATGTTTCAAAAACAAAAAAATGGTTAACCCTGTCAAATGTTTCAGGTAAATAAAATAAGATTAGGAGAACAGAAATACCATATGCTTTGACAATTATTGAGTTGCCTGTGATATTTGCAAGAAGTTTCATTGCAATGGTGAGGACTATAATCAGACTATAGAAGTTTGAAGTATACATGAAACATGATGATAGACGTTTTAAAAATTTTATTGATTTCAGAGAGGAAGGGAGAAGGAGAGAGAAATACAACCATCAATGATGAGAGAGAATCATTGATCAACTCCCTCCTACACACTCCACACTGGAGTCCACAACCCAAGCATGTGCCCTGACTAGGAATGGAACAATGATCTCCTGGTCAACACTCAACCACTGAGCCATACCAGCCAGGTGATGATAGACTTCTTTTTTCCAAAAGTGGGCACAGCAATATTTCTGATATTAAATCTTCTCCCAGATCTTGTTGTACCACATCAAAGGTGGAGTCTATTTCCTCAAACTAGAATAGGACTTCGTGACTATCTCAATGAACAGAACATAACAGACGTGATGCTATGTGTTCTTCCAAGTTTGGATTATAAAAGGAAATAAAGATATTCTTCTCTCTCTCTCTCTCTCTCTCTCTCTCTCTCTCTCTCTCTCTCTCTCTCTCTCATATATATGTCATACCTGGTTCTTGAAACCTACCAAGCACATTGTGAGGAAGCCTAGGTTACATGGAGAGTAGGTATTCTGGCCAACAGACCCAGCTAGCATCTCAACACTCACACCAACACTAACTGCTTGAATG
>PVJC01044223.1:0-14117 GCA_004026665.1 Murina feae
CCCCCCCCCCCCCCCCCACACACACACACACACACTACGCCTCGGGCAGCTGCGAGGCCTCATAAATCTGCCAGCGTGGAGCCCAGGACCTAATTGAGTCTCCCAGGCGAACAGGGAGAGCTGAGGCAGGAGCCGCTGAGCTGATGGGCTTCAGAAGGGGCATTAATGGAGTGAGTCCACCAGCTTAAGACAAAACAGCCCCGAGCGCCAGCCCACAGAGCCATGTCTCAGCAAAGCTGGCTTCTCCCCTGGGCTCCGAGCTGCCATTCCCCTATTCGGAAGCAGCAGAAGCAAGTGAGGCAGCGGCGGCTGAGAGAGAGAGAGAGAGAGAGAGAGAGAGAGAGAGAGAGAGAGTGTCTGTGGGAGCCAGGCCCTCAGAGAGAGAGCCTCGGACTGTTCCCCCGGGGGCCCCCTGTCTCCGGGCCTTTGGGTGTGGGCACAGGGCAGAGGAGTGGAGTTACAATTGGCCCGTGGTATGGGGGGGGGTGTAGGAGGAGCATCATTCGCTACAGAACCCCAGCATGCCTGCAAGTGGCCTGACCAAGCCCGCGGGCCCTGCAGCCGCACCCCCTGTGAAGATTAGAACTTTGCATTGTCAGGACCACGTAAGGGGAGGAGCATGGGATAAGGAGTCCTGGTCACCATGGCTGCTGAGGGAGGTTGAGCTCACACCTGTTTCACACACTCTGTTTTGCTAGCTTCTGCCTCCCCACAGGGCCATGAGCTCTGGGTCTGGTTGGGGGGGGGGGGAGGACACACTGTACCCTGGATCCACCTTGGGGTTGCTGCCTGGAAATATACTATAAGTAATGTTTGCCAAGTCTGTGTGCTCCTGGCACTTCTGGGCAGGTGACGTCTGTGACTTGGTTAAATTGTCCTTCAGCCCTGCCGGGTGGACACTGAGAGAGCCATGCCCTGGTTCCCCAGGCACAGGGGTGTTGGAGCCTCAGCCATGGAGGTGCCCAGCAAATGCCACTACAGGGGCCTGCTCTCCCTCCTGAGCTAACCATCTCTCTCCCCTGCCCCCGTGCTGCTGCCGCGGCCTCCCCCATGCACCAGTCAGCTCGAGCTGCGTAACAAAGCACCACCCAGAGGTTTCCTCCTGAGTCCTGGTGTCTGGACTCAGGTGCGGGCGGGCGGGTTCCTCCCGAGGCCTCTGTCTTCGGCTGGTGTCCACCTGTGCCCTTGCATCCTGGTCTCTCCTTGTAAGAACCCCCATCCTACTGAGCTGGGGGCCACCCAGTGACCTCATTTTAACTCAGTTCCCCTTGAGAGACCCTGCCCGGATGCAGCCACTCGCTGAGCATCTGGAAGTCGGGACTTCCACACTGGATGGTGCGTGGGAGACGCAGCTCCACCCAGAAGCCTCAGGCGCCCCGGGGCCCACTCTCATCCGGGACCATCTCCGTGCGCACCATTTACCCGGCGAAACGGCGTTTCCACATTCAATTACTTCTCAAGAGCTCGTTGTCTTTGCAAAGCGTCTTCACTTTAGAGGTTTAAGGAAGAAAGGGAGGAAAAAAGCCACTTACGCTTGGAGTTTGAACAGGGAAAGTGTCATTAAGTTGGGCTCGCTGGGGAAAGGAGACGAGGACCGCGAGGCTTTCCGCGGAGAGGACTCCAGAAGCTTCCTTTAGCCCAGTGGCTCTCAACCTTCCGGCCCTTTAACACAGCTCCTCATGTGGTGACCCAACCATAACATCATTCTCGTTGCTGCTTCACAACTGTGATGCTGCTGCTGTCACAAATCGTGACGTAAATACCTGATATGCAGGATGGTCTTAGGCGACCCCTGTGAGAGGGTTGTTGGATCGCCAAAGGGGTCGCGACCCACAGGTTGAGAACCGCTGGTTTAGCCCATCGCTCGGTCCTTGTCAGCGGAGAGAACCCACCTGAGACACAGATACGCATCGCTGTGACCGGTCACATCACTCGGATGCAAAGACCTTGCGCACCTTCTTCTCTTTTTTAAATATATGGATCAAGCCCGCAACCCAGGCATGTGCTCTGACTGGGAATCAAACCGTGACCTCCTGGTTCATAGGTCGATGCTCAACCACTGGGCCTCGCTGGCCGGCTTCTTCTTTTTTATTATTTACTAGGGGCCCGGTGCACGAAATTCATGCACGGGTAGGTGGGGGAGGGGGAAGGCAGGTAGAGAGTTCCCTCAGCCCGACCTGCACCCTCCCCAATTGGGGATCCCTCAGGAGATGTGCTACTGATGGCTTTGGTCTACTTCATGTGATTCTCTGCTCTCTGCCGGGCCTGTCTGCTCCACACCATGGGGATGGGCAAGCAAGCCCTGCTGGGTGCTGCCTGCAGGCCAATTGCCTGCTCCCTGGTCACCCCACTTGCCTGCTCTCTGGTGGATGCAGCCACCACCCAACAGTCCGTGCTGGGTGCTGCCTGTGGGTCCTCATTGCTTGCTCCATGGTCGCCCTGCTTGCCTGCTCCCCAATTGCCACTGCCACCACCCAGCAGGGTGCCCTGCTGGTGCTGTCTGCGGGTCCTGATTTGCTCCCCCTTCGCCACAGCCACAGCTCAGCAGGCCCTGCTGTGTGCTGCCTGCTGGTCCTAAGGCCTGTTTTCTAGTGGCCCCCTTGCCTGCTCCCCCATGGTGGCCACCACTGCCCAGCAGACCCTGCTGTGTGCTGCCTGCAGCATGCTTGTCTGCTAGGGGGTCACCACAGTGACCTCCCAGAGATTCCTTGCTCCCCCATGGCAGTGCAGCAGCCCTTGCTGGGTGTTGCCTGCAGTCGGATTACCAGCTCTCTGGTCACCCTGCTTCTCTGTTCCCCTGTCACCCAGCAGGCCCTGCTGTGTGCTGCCTGCAGCCCCCACTTGTCTGTGCGGGGGTCATCATGGTGACCTCCAAGCAAGCCCTGCTGGGTGCTGCCTGTGGGTCCCCATTGCTTTCTCTCCCATCGCTTGCTTAGCGCCCTGTGCTGGCCGATGGGACACAGTGGCCCACCAAGCCGCCTCTCTGGGTGCCAGAAGGCACTTTTAGCACTGGCCGCCCAGTCTGATCAGACCCAGGAGCCGCTGCATGCAGAGCACTAAGTACCCGCCCCCGGCCCAGACTTAGCACCCTGTGCTGGCCGATGGGACACAGAGGCCCGAGGAGCCACCTCTCTGGGCGCCGGAAGGCGCTTTTAGCACCAGCCGCCCAGGCTGATCAGACCCAGGAGCAGCAGCATGCAGGGCGCTAAGTGCCCGCCCCCAAGATTGGTCTCTTCCCAGATCCCAGCTGCAGGGGTGGGGGCTGGCCAGCCGGCTCCGGGACCTGCAGCTGCCACCGCCCGTGGAACCAACCTCAGGTCACAGAGGCTAAGCCTCCACGTGTGCGTGCCCCCGTGATTGGTCTATTTCCAGGCCGCAGCCTCGGGGCCTGCTCACTCCTCCCGCCCTGCTCCTCCCGCTGGACCCGGTTTGTGGTGGGCCTCTGCCATCTTGGCTGGGCTAATTTGCATACAGTCGCTCTGATTGGCTGGTGGGCATGGCTTAGGCATCCCAAAGAGATGGTTAATTTTAATATTATGCTTTTATTAGATTAGATTGTTGACACTAATTGCCCTGATGGGACTAACCCCCTCCCTCCCGGGCTAACCCCCTCCATCCTGTTCACCCACATCCTCCACTCGAGGATGGGTAGGGCCAGCTGTCTCAACACCGCACCTGTGCTCTCCTCCCCCCGCACGTGGCCTCACGGACTCCAGGGGACCCAGGACGAGCGCGTGCTGCTGAGGCGGCGTCACGGAGACACAGTGACACCCAGCCTGTGTGATGACGCCCGCACCACCTCCCTTTGAGGGAAAGCAAAGGGCGTGCAGTCAGCACCAGGGAGTCAGAAAACGCTCCTCTCCTAAGTGAATGGGGGCGGGGTTTTCAACGGAGCAAACCCAACTCCCCCAGGTGTACCGGCTGTTAAATGAGGCTATCAGCTCCCCGAGCAGTGATTAAACGTGGCAGCAAAGCCACTCGGTGCCACCAAAGCACTTAATTTTCATTAAAAAGTGACATCGCCAGCAATTACCAAGGACGAGCGCGGTTGCAGGTAGGGACGCTCACAGGCACAGAGGGTGACCCGAGGCGCCCACACGCCCAGGTCTGTGCCTCGCTGCCTCCTCGGGGCCACGGGGGCTGGGGGCGCCTGCTTCCTGCCCCATCAGGCCACACACTCACCCCCCTCCGCACCCCCGGGCGACACTAATCCCCGGGGTGCGATGCCAGAGGCTGTTCATCACGTTCTCACTTCCTCCACTCACACCCTTCTTCTACCTGGGCCGCTTAATGGAAACACAACTGATGCTGCAATCCTCCTCCCTCCCCTCACTCCTCCCTCCCCTCCCTCCTCTCTCCTCTTATATCTCCTCCCTCCTCCCCTCCCTCCTCCCTTCCTTCCTCCATCCTCCCTCTGTCCTCCCCTCACTCCTCCTCCCTCCTCCCTTCCTCCTTCTTCCCTCCTTTCCCCTCCCCCCTTCCTCCCTCCCTCCTCCACGCAGTCCACTCAACAGCGCTGCTGACAACAACAGCAGGGAAGCCTGGAGCCCCTGCAGCAGCCAGGGCGCCCCCCCCCCAGGACACTGCAGGGGTGTGTGTCCCAGTCAGCAGGAGCCACCACCCACAGGCCTAACCCCAGCCTCAACCCCAACTCTAACCTGACCCCAGCCCCACCCCAACCTGAACCTGAACCCTAACCCTAACCTGAACCCAGCCCAAACCCCAACCTGAACCCAAACCCAAGCAAAACCCTAAGTCACGCAGCGGCCCTGATGGGAAGACGGAAGCAGGTGTTCCAAGCCCCGTCCCCCACCCTCATGCCTGAGGGAGACAAGGACACAGATGGGTAAGCCAGGCGCTCTGGTCCCAGTCGGTCCCTGTGAACACAAACACCCACTGAGCCGAGGAGCAAGCCGGTGCAGCCATGTACCCCAGGTCGCGTAGCTGGAAAGTGCCCGTAGCTCATCCCTCTCCCCTGTGCCCGGCAGGGCTTGCCAAACGATGGCACATGCATGGCTCAGTGGCTGAGCGTCAACCTATGAACCAGGAGGTCAGGGCTCGATTCCCGGTCAGGGCACAGGCTGGCTGTGGGCTCCATCCCCGGTGTGGGGCGGCAGGGGGCAGCCAGTCCAGGATTCTCCCTCATCACTGATATTTCTATCTCTCTCTCCCTCTCCTTTCCTCTCTGAAATAAATTTTTTTTTTAATTCCAGATTTTTAAAAATTACTACAGAGATCTTGCATATCTTTCATTTGTTTAGTTTCCTTTTACTGCCTTTGCTATTGTTACAGTCGATTTGTTTAATTTAAATGTTTGACTCACTAATGCTGCTGGGCAGGAATGCAATTAGCTTGTATACTGGTCTTCTACCTGCTAACCTTACTAAATACTCTAAATATGTACAATTTGTCTCCACAGTAGTTTGAATTTTACTAAGACAAGCATGTCATTCTACAACCACTTCATTTATTCCTCCTGGTCTCTACATTTTTATTTTTCTTGTCTTATGGCTCCGTTTAGTTCCTCCAACACAGCAGCCATGTTCATAGCAGGGGACAGTGGGACATTCTTGGCTTTAAAAAAAAATGCTTTAAGTGATTTTGCTGTTGGGAACGATGCCAGCGAAAGGTGTTTGGCATCTTCCTGGCTGTTTTGGAGGTTGAGAGAGAGAAGCTTTGCCATAAAAGAGCATTGAATTTAAGTAAATGCTTCCTCTATATCGAGCGGAACAGATTTTTTTTCCTTTAGGCTGTTAGCGTGGAAACAAAGGGGTCTGCTCTCAATGTTTGCTTTCTGGACTAAAACCAGCTCCGCCGCCACCGACAACCTGCTCGCTGCTCGAGGCCGCATTCCGGGAGCGTGTTTCCGGGGTTTCTGCATCGCCGTTCGTGCGTGAGGTTAGCCGAGAACTTCCCTCCCTCCGCCGGGCCTCTGTTTTGGTAGCCACATGTTAACGCCTTACATGTTGATTTTGCAAAAACACCCTCTGAAAAGTCTTGTGGAAGAATAAACGCATCTGTTCCTTGAGGCGTGAGGCTGTCTGGGCGCAGTGTGTTCGTTATAGGAAGATAAAGAACTGAATTCCATTTCCTTAATGGTTATGGGAATATTCAGATTTCTCATTTGTCTTCGGTCCGTTTGGGGCATTGATCATCTCCGAGGAGTTTGTCTCCGTTCTCCAATGTGCCGTCTGCAAAGGGCTCGTGGTTCTCTATTAACCTTTCCGCCTGCGCGGCAGCTTCTCGCCAGGATCTGGGACGGGGTAACGGGAGGCACCCTGGAGCCCGTAGCGTACACCACATTATACACCAAAAAAGGGGGGCGTGTCCGTTGCGGAGCAATTACTTCTGAGTTACTAATGAATTTTGTCTTCTTGTTTGCCTTCTCTTACATTTTCCAATTTTCGTGATGAGCATGTAATGAACCGGGGAAAATACACAAATATCTCTTTGCCCCCAAAAGAGGGAAGAGAAACTGGACTGCTAGTCACAGCGTTTGCTCCGCCTTCTCTGCCGTTGCTTCACCGTCCAGCGCCTTTCCCTTCCTCCCCCATCAACACTGTCCTGCTGGCCGTCCACCCCCGGCCTCCCCGGGCGATGGATGGATGGGTGGACATTCACCTTGAGCCCAAGAGGCGCCTCCTTCTCCCTCCCACCGTGTCCCTCTGGGCCGGGTCCTGGCTCTTCCCCATCCCATGCCGTCCTGACCTGGGGGCAGCCGGGCTGGGACAGAGCCAACCCCAGGGGAGCGCCAGGCAGTGATTTCCCACGGACACTCCATCGGGCCGCGTGACAGTGACACTGCGACGGAGCGAGGCTGGGACCCAAGGGCTTTCCGTGGGCCGAACTCTGTGCGTTTTCTCATTTAACCTGGCAAAACTCCTCACCATCCTATTAGCAAGTGAGGGTAATGCTGCCGGGCCCACAGCAGGGGGTGGCAGGGCTGGGATTCACTTCTGGCTCCTGGGATGGTCGGCTTTGGAAAGCAATAGGGGGAGGGAGGAGGGGGCAGGGGCAGTCACCAACTCTCCCCACAGACACGGCTGAGAAAGAAAGAGGCAAACCAGAGGGTCTGCAGCTGCAGCTCAAGGCCCTCGGGCAGACGCTCCACAGTGAGGACCCCGTGTGGCCGAGGCTCTCCCAGCTGCCCAGCCACAAGGAGGACTGTGCTGCGTCCCTGCCCGATCCCCAGACCCCGTCAGCTGACCTCACTGGGCAGAAGGGACTTGGCAGACGGACGATGTTACGGGTCCAGAGATGACTCTGAATTGTGGGCAGGCGCTCGATGCCACCCACGTCCTTAGATGAGTGAGGAAGGAGATTTCACGCACAAGCGGGGGAGTCCGAGCAAGCGGAGACACAGGTGGGGCGAGGCGGCCACAAGCCCAGGGAAGCTGGAAGGAGCGAGGAGCAGAGTCCCCCCTGGAGCTTCCAGAAGGAACCAGCCCTGCCAGCACCTCGACTTCAGCCCCCTCAGACCCAGTTCAGCCTCTGAGCCCAGGGCTGCTGTTGGCACCACCAAGTTCCGGGTCCTCTGTTACAGCAGCTGCGGGAGCTCACGCCTCGACCCAGCTGGGCCTGGGCCTGCTCTCCAGCTCCCCATCCAACCCCTGACACAGGAAGGCGTGCTCCAGACACGGCCGGCTCACGCAGGCCAGGCATGTCCGCAGGAGCCATCCGCCGACCCCTACAGCGGCCAGCGCGCAGAGAACGCGATGGAACCTGAAATGCAGCCGGATCGTCCGCTCTCCATGCGCACCAGGTGCCCACGGGTAGGGGGGAGGGCACGGGGTCGGGGGGCATGCAAGTGTGTGCCTCTGGGGGGTGTCGCCTGCTGCGAGACTTAATGTTCCCTTTATTTTATCCCGAAAACACTCACAGCAACGTGGCTCCGAGGCTGAGCATCGGCCTATGAACCAGGAGGTCGCGTTCGATCCCCGGTCGGGCGCATGATCACTGGAGGCAGCTGGCCGGGGGTTCTCTCTCGTCAGCGCTCTTCTCTCTCTCTCTCCTCTCCCTTCCTCTCTGCAATCAGTTAAATAAAACCTCTCAGAGCCAGATCTCCGTGACCCACATGTCCTTTCCTGCTCGTTAGGAAAAGAGGGATCATTGCTCTGGGCCGAGCCCACAGCCCGAACAGCCCAGAACTGGTGTCCCGAGTCGGGGCCCAGGGACGGCTCGCGACAGCAATCTCCTCTCGGTTAATTGCGGGCCTCCCGCTGGAGGCGGAGGGGGGGAGGGGGAGTGAAATATCTGTGGACGGGAAGCGGCTGCGGCAGCGCGCCCAGCCCGGGCTCCACGGGGCTTCATTAGTGGAGACAAACGAGGGGCTGCCCGCCCTCGGACCGCGTGCTGCTGGGCCAGCCCCGGAGGCTCTGCGGGCAGGTGCACAACAGCCCTGGGAGCAGGGGGTGGGAGGGGGCAGCCCCCCCCCCCAGGAGGGCATGTGCGGGACACACGCAGTGGGGACGCACCCACCCCAGGATGCCTGCCACCCTGGTCCAGGGTGCCTGCCCACCTACACGGGCGGCCAACACAAAGTGCCCCCGACCAAGTCCTTAAACGGCAGCTTCATTTTCTCGTGCTTCTGGGGGCCGGAGGGCCAAGGTCCAGCAGTGGCAGGGGGCGTCCTCGGGGCTCCCCCTGGTGTGTGACGGCCGCCCTCTCCCTGGGTCGCACAAGCCTGTCCTCTGGTGGCGATGTCCCTGCTGGTCCTTCTCCCACAAGGCAGCCTCAGAGGGTCGGGCCCCATGGCCTTGCTCATTCACCCTCTGGAAGGACCCGGCCTCCCAACATGGCTGCCCTTGGAGGTCCTGGGGGTTGGGACTTCAACGTACGGATTTGGGGGACATGATTCAGCCCAGAGCTGAGTCTCACCCCTGGGCCACCGAGGGAGCCCCCGCAGCGTCTGTCCCATGTCCAGGCAGTAGCTGCTGCTGGACGCGGTTTCTCCCCCCCCCCCCCCCCGTCATTGTCCAGGAGGAAGGGAAGAAGACAGGAAGCCTAACCCCCGGGACCAGGCCCTCCGCACCCCGTCCTGCTTCAGGAAGTGGGCAGCTGATGGGCAGGCCGGCTGGTCCAGGGCTTGTCGGAGACTGGAAGAGCTCACGGGTGGGTCCCAGGCCGCCCCTCCCGCGGGTTGTCGCCCAGAACCAGGCTCTGCCCGGGAATGAGGACCCCAGACTCTGTCTCAGTCCTGCACAGGCTCCCGAGGAAAGAAGGGGAACCGCCCCACAGAGACTTTTCACCCCTAAACCTGCAGAGAGGAGGCACTCCTTACCCCTCCCCCCATTAACCCCAAGGTGGCCTGACAATTAACCAGGAAGAACCCCTCTCCCCCTCACCCCCACCCTCCTCCCCGCCCCGCCCCGGGGCATTCCAGGGACCAAAGGGCAAATCTTGTGCTGGGGGGTCTTGGGGGCCAGGATGAGCTGAGTGTGTGACTGAGCCCCCCGGGGCCCCCGAGAACCTTTCCTTCCCTCCTCCGTCCTCCTCCTCCCAGCGCACCCGCCCTGTCTAACAACGCCTCTCAGAGTGAGGCCAGGGATGAGCGGAGGATGAGCTAATATTTGCCGATGGGAAGGTCTCCTCCAGCATAAACAGGAGGGCGGTGCCGCCGGGTCCCTGGTGGCCTGGAGCCAACTGCGGACCTGCTGCCCTTTCGGACGGACAGACGTGGCCAGGAACACAGAGCAGGCCGCCGGCTCTGGGTCGGCTCCAACTCCTGAGCGGGCAGGGAGGTTCCCCGTGTGGAATGGAGCCGGGCCCTGGGGCTGGAATCTGTCCACCTGGGCGCAGGGAGGTGCAAACTGCTCCGAGTCCCCGGCCCAGAGGAAGCCAGGGCAGATGTCCCAGCGCCATCCTGCAGGGCACGGCTGACGGACAGTCGGGGGCAAGGGAGACCCTGCATCGGGAGCTGGAGCCCTGCTGCTGGCGGGCCTCAGCCTGGCTGCACGCAGGTGCCCAGCCCCAGGACATGGCGAGAACACACCTGTGCCGGTGGGCTCCGCTTCTCTGTGCCCTGGCGAGCACGGGGCCTCAGGGACGCGGAGGCCCAGGCTGGAGGACAAGCAGAGGCCCCCACCCGTCACCCTGGAGGGCGTGAAGGAACACCTGAGGGCCCCTCACCTCTGCAGAGCCTCCTCCCCAGGACCCAGGGGCCGGGCTCGGCTCTAGAAGCCGGAACACCTCGCAGCCCGGCATCACACAGGAGGGCCCGGACTCCCCCAGCCCCTCTCCTGCCCTGTACCTGTCCGCACAGGCCACAGCCCTGCCTCGGGGTCAGCACCCCAGACCAGGCTCTGCCCACACCCTCACAGACAGCGCCCCGGCACCAGGTCCCCTGGCTCAGGGCTTTAGGGCTGGAAATGTTGTGGCCCCCAAAGCAGGAGCGCAGGAGCTAAACGGGGGGCATAGCTCCAGATGGCGGTCCCCTGGCCATGCAGGGCCTCACTGGGCTGGAGGAGGTCGGGAGGTCGGGAGGGCCCCGCCCGTCTGTGGCTGGACAGAGCTCCGGCCCGGCACCTGAGCCCCCAGCTGACCACCCTGAGCCCAGACATGTAGGGGGACATGGGAGCCTTCAGCTCAGCTCCCACCACAAGCTCTTTGGGTCCGAAGTGAGGGGCTCCTGCATTAGAGATGAGAATCACGGCAGCGGATTCCCGGATCTAATATGCGTTTCTCCCCCTTCTCTCTGCTTGTCTGGCCTTGGGGGACACGTTATGACGACGACGATGCTGCTGTAATGGGGCTTCACGTTCGCTCCCAGGACGCTGTTGGTAGGTCGATGGTGCCCCAGCAGTCAAAGGCAGCTTAGGATTGGGGCTCTGGGGACGGTGGCCGAGCCTTGGTCCCCATCCTGGCTCAGCAAGGCGGAGGCCCTCCCTCCATGGGAACCCAGGGGCCTGAGGTGTCAGGTGGGGACCCCTGTGGGCTGTGATGAGGAGCCCGGGGGGCAGGGCATGGGCTTCAGGTGCAGGTGGGGCTCCCTCCCTCACCTGGGTCAAAGGTTCCTCACCTGCAGCTTTGGCACCTGGATTCCCACGCAGACCCCACCTCCCGCTGGGTGGGCTCAGCCTCCTCTCCCAGGCCAAGCAGTCTAGCCCAAGTTCACCTCCCGAAATGACCTGGGCTCGATGGGGAGGGCGGCCAGCCCAGCCCACTCGGCCGCTCTTGGAGCCGCCTGACCGTCCAGGCGAAAGCCATGGCCGCTTTGCTCCGATGAGTGAAAACCCCAGAGAGAGAAGTGGTCCATCTCCCCCTTCCAATCAATAAGCGATTGTCCTGCAAATTCAACTCACCCCTGACAGCAGCCTGCACTGGCGGGGACCCTGTCAGAGAGGCCTCGGGGTGGACTGGCCGAGCCCACAGGGGCCCAGGCCCACACCTGCCAACCATGAGCCCGCTGCCCCATCTCAGAGAAGCAAAACCCCCACCGCTTCCTCTAAGTTCAGCCGTCAGGCCGAGGGCATGGCTGCAGGCATGCGAGCTGCCGGGGCCCCGACAGGTGGGGCTGGGCAGGGTCACTGTGGTCTGCCAGAGCCACAGAGAGGCCGGTATCAGCAAGACAAGCAGGAGCCAGTGCAGAGAGGCCCTGGGAGGGAGGGCGCCCACGTCCCTGCTGGCGGGAGCAGAGACCGTGCAGCCACTGCAGAAAGCAGTCTGGCGATGCCTCAGGAAATGGAGACTAGAGCTTCCGAACGACCCGGCCCTGGGGACACACCCGAAACACGGGAAACCCTGTCTTCGCAAAGACATGTGCGCCCCTGTGCCCACGGCAGCTTTGTTCACAGTGGTCAAGACACGGAGACAGCCAAAGCGCCTGCAATGGAGGACGGGTGAGGCTGTGGGCCACCTACTCAGGGGATGCTCCTCGACACGAGAAAGGATGGAGGAGCGCCCTGCGCAGCCGCATGGATGGGCCTGGGAAACAGTAGGCTCCGTCGGGAAAAGCTGAGTACCGACGATTCAGCTCACAGGTGGGACACAAAACTGAAACTCATGCCCTGACCGGTTTGGCTCAGTGGATAGAGCGTTGGCCTGCGGACTCAAGGGTCTTGGGTTCGATTCCGGTCAAGGGCATGGACCTTGGTTGCAGGCACATCCCCAGTGGGGTTTGTGCAGGAGGCAGCTGATCGATGTTTCTCTCTCATCGATGTTTCTGACTCTCTATCTCTCTCCCTTCCTCTCTGTAAAAAATCAATAAAATATATTTTTTAAAAAACTGAAACTCGTGAACACACACAGCCGTGGGGTGGCTGCTAGAGGGAGGGGGTGGGGGAAGGAGGGGGTCCTAATAGGAGGGGACAGGAGAAGACCTGACTGGGTGGTGGGCACACAATGCCATACACAGAACCTGTCACATAGAAACCCACCCCTGACCCCTGTATGTTCCTGTTGACTAAGGTGGCCCCAATCAATTTAATAATAAAAAATAAAATTTTAAAAATAAATAAAGCTCCAGCCCAGGTGATGTGGGCAACAGGGCCAGTGTCCTTCCCTCTCGGGGGTGCACTGTGCGGGCACCTGGCGGAAAGGACTCTCCACCCCCTCGCCTGTCCGCTCAGCCCCTCACTGCTCGCTGCACCCCCAGGTCCCACCGAGTCCCTGACACCAAGGGCATGGCCGCCCCGGTGTTCCTCCTTCCCCAGGTGCCACCCGAATAGTTTGGAACGCAGAGCCGGGAGCCACGGCAGAGAGAGACGAGGGTCCCGGGGGGCAGAAGTGACCACGGAGCTGGAGGGCCCCCCGAACCTGCTCAAAGCTTCCCGAAACGGTCCAATGCCGTGTCCCTGTACTTAGGCTGGAACGGCTTTTAGAGATCACGAAAAATCAAGGCATCCACCGAGGTGCTAAGTGGGAAGTCTCGCACCTCCCGGCTCCAGGCTGGCAGGCCCCTCCTCCCGGCCCGACCTGGAGCAGCCCCGCGCCTCCCTGCGCCTGCAGCATCATCAGGTGTGGCTCAGGCCTGGCTGATGGGCCAGGGCTGTGCTGTGCTGTGTGAGAGGTGAGCACACTCCCGGGGCCCACCCTCCGGCTCCCGCACTGCGGGGCCCGTGAGACTCCCAGGTCAGTCCCATCCCAGAGCCGGACCCCGAGGCGAGGGATGTGGGCGATGCTCCCACCGGAGACACTGTCCCTGCTCTGAGGACCCAGGGGCTCCCTCCACCTTTGCTCTGAACACAAGGAGCGCGGATCTGCCTCTGAGGCCTCGGCACCTGTTAGATGAAAGGATCTTGAGTTGGCAAAGGGGGGCTTTAAACACTGTGCTATCCCCGGCTAGTGTGGCTCAGTGGACAGAGCACCGGCCTGCGGACTGAAGGGCCCTGTGTTCGATTCCGGTCAAAGGCACAGGCCCGGGTTGCAGGCTCGATCCCCAGGAGGGGGCACGCAGGAGGTGGCCCATCAGTGATTCTCTCTCATCATCGATGCGTCGATCTTTCTCCCTCTTCCTTCCTCTCTGACATCAATTAAATAATTATTTTTTTAAATAAAATAAAAGGGGAACACCCATCGGACTAAACATGATGCGACGGTCAAAAGTCCCCGGTTCCCTTGCAGCACGGCTTGAACCGTGCGCGCGTCCGCATGCCGAGGGAGGATGTGCACCCCGGAACGTGTTCTGGAGTAACAGGAGGATCTGCTCTCACTGCGTAGTCCCCCTCCCGTCCCCCTCCCCAGCTGTGCTGAGACATAAGAGCCCAGTTCCTGTGTGAGGTCCAGGTGTCCACACACTGACCTGGTGCAGGTAGAGATGGCCCAGTGAGTCCCACCATGGCCTCACTGAGCACCTTCATCACGTCGCATACTTTTTGGTGAGAATATGTCACGTAGCCGCTCTTAGCAACTTCCCAGTATATTTTGCAGCATTATTAACTACTAGGGGCCCGGTGCACAAAAATTTGTGCACTGGGAGGCAGGAGGGTTGTCCCTCAGCCCGGCCTGTGCCCTCTCCCGGTCTGGGATCCTTCTGGGGATGTCCACCTGCTGGTGTGCCTGGCCAGCCTGGGTGAGGGGCCAATGTCTGTTTGCAAGCTGGCCAAGCTCCCCAGTGGAGACCCTCACCCCAGGGGGTGTGGCAAGCCTGGGTGAGGGGCTGAGGGCAGTTTTCAGGCCGG
>PVJC01044224.1:0-14201 GCA_004026665.1 Murina feae
GTGTGTGTGTGTGTGTGTGTGTGTGTGGAGGAGGGTGGGGGGAGAGGGAGGAGAAGAGGGAAGGAGAGGTATAAACAGTATATATATAGAGAGAAAGGGGCAGAGTCCTTTTAAAGTTCACGTTCACCTCTTGTCTTGTTTTGGGCTACTATAATTTTATGAGGTTAGATTTACAAGGCCTTTATTCTGAAGCCTGGCATTTCTCCCAAGAGTACAAATTCGGCCTAATGAGGGCAATTCAAGTGAATCCACAGGAAAGAAAAAGGGAAGTGATGTTTTAATTTTATCCAGCCTGAAACACAACCGTAGGCAAGGCATGTGTCTGAGTTCTGAACCATGAATGTATCAGTGCGTTACTTTATGGCATGGAGACACTCTGCCCAAATTGGCTGTGAAGTGAACACACATTATTTTTCTACTGAATTCAGCTATAAAATGACTAGGAATCTTCCTGTGTGGATTAGGGGACGGGGGGGGGGGGCAGGGAAGGAAGCAAGAAAAGGGCAGAAATCTACCGTCAGGGAGGAGGAGAAAAGGCCAGGAGGGTTTATACTTCTGATTTGCAAAGCTGGCTTGTGACTGACCTGCGCAGCTTCCTTCCACACTGCAAGGGTCATCTCATCTCCTCCTGCGTGGCTCTCCTTGTTCTCCTTTTGAGGAGCTATTACACCTAGTGGGGCTGCCTGCACTGTTTTGCTTTTCCTGCGGCCCATTTACCATAGGTTCAAGGGTTCTAGTTGTACAAACCCAGTAATTTCCCATTTCATCAACTGGTATATTTGTGATTACCTGCATCAAGTTCCTCGGATGGTACCACACCGTGCTTCTAAGTGTGGGCTTTGCAGACACACAGATCTGGGTCTGAGACTCAGCCAGCTCTGCCACATAGCAGTTACATGCTTCGAGGCCTATTAAAATCTCTGGGTCTCAGTGCCACATCTATATGAGGATAATACACATTTTAGGGGATTATAGAAAGAGTTAAATGAGATGATGACACACACACACACACACACACACACACACTTATATATAGTGTTTTCCATGTCCTGTGCTTGTTCAATATTTAGAGAGGGTAGTAATTGTGGTGATAATAATGACAATAACCCAGAGTCTTGTCTCAATAGATTACCCTTCTCATTCACTGAACATAAAATGAAAATGAGTAAACAAAGGAAAAGAAGAAGCCCTAAATATTCTGCCACAGAAAAACCTACCTTTGTTGCCCACAGGCAATTTTCACAGCTTCCTAGAATCTCAAACCTTTCACATGTGTACATCCTTTTTTAAAAAAAAAATATTTATTTATTTCAAAGAGAAAGGAAGAGGGAGAGATAGAAACATCAATGATAAGAGAGAATCATTGACTGGCTGCCTCCTGCACGCCCCCACTAGGGATCGAGCCTGCAGCCTGAGCGTGTGCCTGCCCCTGGCCAGAATTGAACCTGGGACCCTTCAGTTCGCAGGCCAACACTCTATCCACTGAGCCAAACCAGCTAGGGCCACATGTGTACTTCTAAAAGGATTTTGTCCCCCGTTGGAAGGCCAAGATAAAAAAAAAAAAAGCCTACAGATAAGCAACGCTACCACATCCTTGAGAGCTCCCACCTTGAGCAAGCAAGTCATTTGGCCGCCCGAGTGCACTGCCCAGGGATTTGTTAAGTAAGTAAACAAAAGGGGGCCAGAACTGTGGAATGTGTGCTCTGGCCCGAGGGTACCTGCTTGCCCAGATGATCATCACCCAAGTCAATCTCTCACAGGAGTGGCAGGGAGGTGCGGGAGGAAGGGTTCGGAATCCCAAGGGTCTGAATCCTGACAAGGTCACTTCTTAGCTGGGCAACTGTGGGCAAGTCACTTACCCTTTCTGTGTCTGTTTCCCAACCTGTAAGGGGAGTAAAGGGGGATGGGGTGACTATGCCTCATCTACAAGGTCTATTCCAGGGGCTGGGTATTTCCGTAAGGAACCTGGCACGGAGCCAGCACATTGGTGATTCTTCCCTTCCTCTTCTCAGGGCACCTGAAATACAGTCAATATCAAAATGTCAGCTTACCAAAATATTTCACACAGAAATGAAACGCTCAGCCCTGCTTATGTCAGGCTGGCTTAACACTGTTCGTTAAATTTCTTTTATATTGGAAAAATACATATAGAAAACTACAGATGACGATATAACATCCCATATCTTTACCCAGTATGTGTTAACATTTGTCGTAGTTATTGGCTTTGCATCTCTGTAAAAAGGTAAATAAAAAGTTAGTGGTAAAACGGAAATCTTGTGTGAGCCCCTGGTTCCTTCTCCCCCCGCACCCCCAAACACACACACACACACAGGCAGCCTTCACCATGAGCTCATTTGTGCATAGCTGTGTTAGGCTCTGGTCAGTGGCAAGTGTCAGAAACCCCAACATGGCAGTGGTTTAATGAAGATAAAAATAGACTTCTCTTCACATGAAAGTTTGAGTGGGACGTCCAGGTGCCTTGGTGCTCAACGGTGTAAGGGACCTGGGCCCCTTCTATCTTGTAGCTACAGCGTCTCCCAGGGCAAGGCAGCTGCTTCAGTTCCTGAATGTCAGCAGCAGGAGGAGGTGTACCTTTCCTTGAAGACATTTCCCTCGTGTGAGTTCTGCTTTGTTCTTGCTTCTGCTTATGGTCCATCAGTAATTCCAGCTGCTCCATCTTCCTTTAATTCCTCAGAATATTTCATCCACCAGTTTTTAAATAAATGTGTCAACATGTCACCTCTGGCCATCTGGGGCAGGACAGGTGTCAAGCCGTCCCCAAGCCTTAGTTCTGGCCATCTTTCTCCTTGTTTCACACACACATTCTCCTTGTAATCACATTCTTTTCCATGTTCTAAAGATTCCCAATATCATGGCTATAACTAAATACTGCCGTCCTAGACACGGAGCTTTCCTGAATGTGAGTCTCGTATATCCTGTGGCTAGAGATTTCTGCTTGGAGGTAACCAAGGCACTTCAATCTCAACAGGTTCAGACTCAACTTTTCCTGTGTTGCTATGGCTCCTTCTTCTCTTGGGTGTGACCCTTGTCCACAGGGTCACAGCTGGCTTGGAGGTACCGTGCCTACATTCCAGACCATGGAACTACGTATAAAGAGGGAATGGAGGGGAGCAGCTTCCTTTTGTGGGATTAGGTCTCAAGTTTGCTCCCATCATTTCTGTTCACTTTCTTTGCTAGAATTTAGCTCCATGGTTCTGCCTAGCTGAAAGGAATGGTATTATTGCTATGTAACAAAGCACTGCGAAACTTAGTGGCTTCCATCAATCCCCTTGTTAATGCTCACCAATGTAAGGATCAGCTCTATCTGGATTTGGTGGAGTTGATGCATGCATCTCCCATCAGCTGTGCATCTACTGATCTTGGCTGGGCCATCTCAGGGACACTGGGTGGTGGGCTTGTCTAGGATGGTCTCGGTCCTTCTCTGCAAAGTCACTCATCTCCACGCAGGCTAGTTTAGGGTTTATTCTCAAGGCATGGAAGGGTGCCAAGAGAGCTGAGAAGTGCACGAGGCCTCCAGAGGCCCAGGTTGAAACTGGAACATGATCACTTCCACCATAGTCTACTGGTCAAAGCAAGTCGTAAGGTCAGCCCTGATTCACAGGGCGGGGAAGAAAGGACTCCACCTTTTCATGGAAGAAGCTGCAAAGGATGTGGTACTGGAAAGATTGAGAATTGGGACCATTATTTTATAATTAACCTACCACAGAGAGACTGGGGAATTTAGTTTCCAGCTCAGTGGCGACATGCCCAGCTAAAACTCCAATAGTTCTATTTATAGATGGAAGAAAGGGAGAAGGGATATCAGGGATAATTTATAGACTCTACTTCAGAAGGAATTACAGTTCCCTATTCATCTTCCCTGAATGGAGGTAACACTCTCAATCCCTTGCTATAAATATAAATAATACCATTCTGACAAAAGTTCTCTTCTTCTTAACTAGTGCACATTTTTGATTTCCCTTGACTCTGCAGACCCAGTAGCTTACTCTTTGATTTCTTAATCCATAAAACAAATTGCTTACAAACAATTTTGGGAGTTTAATATGTATAGTCTTTGTATTATTTTGTAATTCCCAGAAAAGTAATTATGCAGACCTATTTTTAATATATACTCATTTTAAAGAAATTTTTTATGTTAAAAAACATTTCTTATATAAACCGATTTTTTTCTTATTCAACTATTGTAAACCCCCCCCCCCCGCAAAAAAAAATCCCCCAAAATATGAATGACTTCCATTCTTCCAAAATCCAACAGCCCAAGTCTGGAATGACAAGGACATCCTAGTATTTTACTACACACCAGTGAGAACACATGAGAACTTGGGGTTTCTTTAATATGGACAGATGTTTTACATTTAAATAAAAATGCACAGTCACGCTTTAGATGTTTTACATTTAAATAAAAATGAATTTAAAAATAATTTCTTCATTATTGCTTGAAGTGAATAGGGTCTCTGAGGGTTAACAGCAGCTTCTGGAATTTCTCATCATAGGTTTTGAGTAAGTGTCCACAAACTGCTTTGATTCTTAACTCAGAGACCTTGGAAGTTGTCTGGTGGTGAACATTAAGCCAGCTAACAGCTGGTCTAAAGCAGGTGTGGGAAATGTCCAGCCTGTGAGCCATGTAAGGCCCATGATATCACTTGGTTTGGCCCTGTCAAGGCGTTAGGGTGAGTTAATTAAATGTTTAAATATAGCAGGCTCATTAAAAAAAAGTTTTATTGATTTCAGAGAGATGGAGAAGGGAGAAATAGAAAATCCATGATGAGAGGGAATCATTGATTGGCTGCCTCCTGCATGCCCTCTACTGGGGATTGAGCCCACCACCTAGGCATGTGTCCTTGATCTGGATTGAACCCGGGATCCTTCAGTCCGCAGGCTGAGCTCTATCCACTGACCAAACCAGCGAGGACAGGCTCATTTTTAAGTTGATAATTTTGTATGGCCCTTGAATGATGTTATAAATATTAAAAGGGCCCTTGGCAGAAAAAAGGTTCCTCATCCCTGGTCTCAAGGATGGAGACTGACAGACAATGAGGAATGCTAGCGCCTTACTACCAGGCAGCCTTAGCAGAGGCGGGCTCTACTAGGCAAGTATGACCTCTCTACTCCTCTGTCCTATTCTTGCGCCACAGACAGAGAAGAATCTTGCTGGTGTTTCTTGATGTTCTCAGTGGCACCGTTGTAAAGCATCTGTGACTTTTCTGTTGCATAGCTGGACAGAATTTCTCAGGAGGTCTAGGTTTCCTAGAAATTAGACTGTGTTTGTCATCCTGAACTCTGACCTTCCATCTAATTTTTTTTTTTTTTTTTTTTTTACAAATGGATGAGAGGGCAATACTGCATGGGAGGAGGGGATGATGACATGAGAGTGGAATGTGGGGCCACATCAACTCCAAAAGATGCCAAGGTCATTGAGTAAATTTTGTCATAACCAGAACACTAGGGGTTCCAGCAGTTGGGGTTGGCCTCCACTTTGACTATGTGGATATACAAACAGGTCAAAGAGAAACAGGTTGTATCCTTTCCTCCAGTTTTCTCTGTGGGAAAGAGAAACTTAAATTTCAGGAATTTCCCATTTAAATTATCCTGTCCAAAAGCATACTGTGCATAAGGTTACTCATTCACAGAAAGGCATACATACCATAAATCCCGTTTGAAGGTGTAAGAAAGGATGCAGTGATTAAATAGCTCACATGCTTGCAGAACCAGAAAATGGGTTGAGGCTGGCTGGCTGTGAAAGCCATGGAGAGTGATGGAATTCCCCCACCTGTAGACACATCTCTTCTAAAGGGATAACCGTGTAGCAAGGGAGACACTTCAGGTAAAACATTTCTATGGGCCGAACTGGGTCAGAGCAATGCCCGAGACCTTCCACGGAAATTTAGTTTCAGTAAGAAAGCTCAATGCCCTATAGTCTTGGTTTGTTGCAGTCTGAGGGGCTTCCTGGGACATGGGACTTGCTGTTTTCACCCGGGGAGTCCCAGGCAAACAGGGACAAGTTGGTCACCCTAACCCACATTACCAGTGCACATGGTGGGATGAGCGAGGAAGGTGCCTGATGGAGAAGGAATGCTTCAGGCTCGGGGAACCAGTCTGCTGCTCAGGGGGAGCGTGGACATGAGGAAATGCATGGCGACTATGGAGGTCTTCAGAGGCCAAGCTGCCTTGAGCCCCTCGCAGGCGTCAACTCCAAGAGATTCCAGGTCTGATGTGGCTTAAAGTGCAGACTCTGAGACTGCACTAGGCCAGGGTATTTTCACAGCATGACCTCGTGGTTAGAAGGTGTATATGGTCTTGCAGCTGATGGCAAGGGCTCTGGGGTCTTGTGCGTGGCTGGGACTCTCACTTTGGTACTTGCTAGCTGTGCATGTCTTCACAAGCTACTGTAACAAAATACCACAGACGAGGTGGCTTACAAACCACAGCATTTTACCTCTCACAGTTCTGGAGGCTCAAGCGCAAGATCCATGCGGCGTGGTTGTGTTCTGGTAAAGGCCTTCTTCCTGGCTGCAGACTGCCAACTTCTCCCCACATCCTCATGTGGTGGAAGGGTTGGGGAGCCCTCTGCCCTCATGGGCTAAATCACATCCCAAAAGCCCCACCTCCTAACACCATCACCTTGGGGATTAGGATTTCAATATGAATTCTGGAGAATATACAAATGTTTCGATTATGGCAGCCACCTGTAGCTAAAAGGCTAGGCTAAGGTTTTATTAGGTAACTTATGGCCAGGTGTATAGTAAGTACATTTTGAATAAATACTTCCTTTCTTCCTAATTCCCAAACCATTAATCCAGGATGACCTCTAGGTCTCCTCTCGAATGCTGGAGTAAGAAAGGATGGACTACTGCATTTGCTATCTTCACTGGTTTCCTGTAGAAAAACACATGAAGACGGTTCTATTTATTTGTTGTTTTATGATAAATTAAGCCTGCAACTTTCTGAATTATTTAATTCTTAAAAATATGTCTTTATTGATTTTAGAGAGAGAGAGGAAAGGAGATGAATTGATTACATTAATCAGCTGCCTCCTGCACGCCCCCTACTGCAGTGGAGCCTACAACCTGGGCATATGCCCTGACTGGGAACTGAACCTGAGACCACTTGGTCATAGGACAATGCTCCGTCAACTAAGCCACACTGGCCAGGACTGAACAATTTAAGATCTAAAAATATCATTTCAAACTACTTTCTCAATGACCAGTGGTCCTGCCTTAGTCAATGACCTGCCAATATTTCATGTAACAAAGCTATAAAATACTATAATTAGCAATAATTGGTTTGAAAAGTTAAATAGTATTTGGTCATAACATTTGGAAAATGTTTCAAATGAAATTAGTGGTAATAATTGTTTAAAAGAAAAAAATTACCTCTATGTACTCTGGTTTAAACGTAACATTTTCACTATTAAAATATTTTCTTTAGGATTTCTTTTTACCACTAAAAAGGAACAAAAATGGCATGTTTTGAATCAGTTTTTGAAGTGCTTCAGGTAAAGATGTTAAAATCTAAATTGGAACTATTTACAAGTGACTTAATTTGTAAATCTTACTGTTTAGCAGTAAAGGTGCTCTTGATGGGAGACCAAGCTGTAGGCAGGCTTGTCACTGAAATTAGTAGAAGCAGGAGTTTCCGCCAGGCTTGTAACACAAAGAACGCGGAGTGTCAAACCACACCACACTCGTTTCCTCTGCCTCCTATAGCTGCATACCTAAAATAGCATGAAGGTCAGAGCCATACATACTCTGATCGCTGAATGTGCTGACCGTGACGGATACCGTTGCGTTTACTTCTTTCACTAGAATTACGGGGAGAAAAAAAGAGAACCACAATGCAAGGGCAAACACTGTAAGAATCTTAGGAGAAAGAAGAGAGATAAATAAGTTCAAAAGTGGTAAAACACATGGTCAGCTCTGACTTCCCTCTCACTAGAAAGCTATTTTTGGAGTCACATATTTTAATTCTTGGGTAAAGAAGGTTTTAACAGAAAGGATGTCCACGAGGAAATAATGCCCAGACAATATGTAAAGCGACAGCGATCGGGAACAACCATAAAATCATCAGGCTACTGACAGCCGGAGAAATTCCACATGCTGAGCGACTCAATTACAAAGAAATATTAGGGGTGTGCGATGAAAAGTCCACTTGAACCTGTAATTGAATTAGATAAAGCCTTGCTGTGTGCGGGGCTGCACGGGGCACCAGGAGACAAAGCAGATGCCAGGCGGCCAGGAGCGCGTTGATCAGCCACAGTGATTTATTGAGTGCTTTCATAATACAAGTGTACATCAACTGATCCACAGTCCAAAGTGGCAGGTCCCTAAGGAATTTACAAGCACTTTTAAGTAAATCAAAATACTTATTATTTTGTTCAATCCCAACAGTCTTCTGTGTGGGGGACAGAAGGCTAACGATAAACAGAGTCTCAGTAATGCACAGTGATTCTGATTGAAGCTTTTGTACAAAAACTTGTTCCCAGTAGCATGCACCCACCAATAAAGACTTCAGTACAAAAAATTAACCCTAAGCACTACATTTAAGTAGAAACGAGATATAATTCTGAATTCGTGTTTTCTCAAAGATCACATAAAAGAAAAAAAAAATCAAAGTAAAACGAACAACAATGAAAAACAAAACCACACAGTAATACAAAGCTTTGTAAGAAAGCTCTTACTATTACAGATCCAACATTGTTTGCACTGAAAACGAAGTTCCCATCCACGAGGAGGTGGGAAAAAGAACTCAAATCTTTCAAGTTAACAGAAATTAAAAAGGGAACACAGCCGGGAGGAAGGAGATGGGGTGGAGGGAGGGAAAGCAAAGGAAAAGCAGGAAGAGGAAAGAGGGAGAAAGGGGAAGGATGACATATCACCACAAAATGGTTCAAAGTTTCATAAAAATAAGGAAGTAAGAACCGAGGTCCGGAGGGGCGGGCGGGCATTGATGCACTTGGTGAATGTGCTTGCACAGGTCCGGCGGGCGGCGGCGCAGGCCCTATGTGGCATACCGCTTGGTCCACTGTCTGGCCATCCGGTCGTGCTCTGCTCTGTTGGTCATGTACTGTGTGGCAATGCTGCCTACCAGAGGGTCAGCTGGAAAGGAAGCAGAGGCAGGGTCAGTAAGCACCAGCACCTCTTCCACTCTCAAAGTCAGGGAAGAGGAGGAGTGCCTGGGGGGGGAGGTGGGGGTGTGGTGGGGGCCGCAGGGAGGAGCTGAGCAGCTGCTGCTCCAGCCTGGAATAGTGAGCTGCAGCTGACCTGCCACTGACAGACACACTGCACACCAGCTGCTCCAAGAGTCACCTACCTGTGCGTTCACTGGTAACCCCTTATCACATTTCTGTACAACTCTAATTCTCTCCCTGCCCCTACCACGCGGTCCTCACCCTCCTCTTCCTCTTGATTTCAAGTAGACATTTCACTGAGAAAACACAGGTGGGCTGCGAAGGGAAACTCCAGGGACCTTGATGACTCTTGGGAGGTTTGGATACTTTGGCAGCTTCTTTCCCTGAGGTTCCAACCCTGGTGGTGGCAGCACTTATGCCCCTGGCCACCTACACTGAAGGAGCCAGTGAGACGCAGTGTGTGTGTGTGTGTGTGTGTGTGTGTGTGTGTGTGTGTCTGTGTGTAGATGGTCTATTTCTCTCTCATATTGGAATACCAATATCCACACAGCTTTTTACTACAAGAATACGGATAGATGTTAATACTAGCTAACACTCACTGCTTGACCCCGTCCTAACACTGTAGCATATTAACTCTATAAAACCCCGAGCAAGCTGACACAGGAGGCTGGAAGCACAAGGAGGGTAAGTCGCTTGCCTAGGGCAGAGCAAGGGGTGGAGCAGGGCCCTAAACTACAGGATTCTTGGGAGAGTGCTCTCCACCCAGACAGAATCAATATTTTTAAAAAATCAAAGAAAAAAAGTAATTTCGGTTCCTGGAGATTTCAGAATCTACCCCTTTACCTCCATTCTTTAATTTTACTCTTTCCCTGATATATCTTCCTAGACTTCTTTTCTAAATATACAATTTAATAAAGATTACCTTGTAGTTTGCTTTTGTAATCTTTTGATAAAAAAATCACTATGTGGCAAATAACTTTAGATCAATAATTACAGTCCTAGCTCATCATTTTTAATATTTATCTGAATTAATAACCAATTTCCTATTTAGACATTTGGGTTCTTTCCAATCACTTTGCTTTATAAACCCTGCTGTGAAGAACACTATTGCGCATGAGTCTTGGCAAATTTATGCAACTCTTACATTGGTTTGAAATATAAATGAACAAATAAAATTATAAAATGAAGGTATTTAAAAATCCTGTGTTATTAATCAAATAGTTCTTAATGCTAAAATTCTTTACTGAATAGAAGAAAGTTAAGACTGCAAATAACAGCTGAAACTATGCAATATATGTGTACCCAATAACTATCACAGTGAATTTAATGGAGTAAGAAGCTTTTTGTGCAGTGTATTTATAATTATAAACCTAAGTAAGGTGGAATCTTGTTATGAGATTTCATATTTCATGGCTACAGACATGTTATATGAAATAATAGTCTCTAAACATACTAATCGATCTTATTCCTTTCACAATTTCTTCCTAAGAAGAAAACATTTCCCATCATTTTGGGATTCTAGATTACTACTGTAAAGGTCAACTTGCCCCAGCTTGTTTGCAGCTCAGAAGGACTTACTGCTACTGCTAGAGATAAGGAAATAGTCATGCTCCAGCCAAAACTTATAAGTCTGTATCCTGTGCTAAGAGATAGAGCAAGGAACTTTGTGTATCTCCTTTCTGTAGTTTTTGTGACTAAAAGCTTGCTTCTGCATCTGGTCGGGGCTGCAGTGTCAGTCCTCACTTCGGTGGGGGGCTGGCGCTGCAGTCAGCTGGCCAGCTCAATAAATCCTCGCTTGTTGCTTAAGACCTAATTAGAGTCAGTGGTCTTATTCTCGGGAATGTTGGTCCACAACACTACTACTTTCCCCAGTCATAATCAATCTTTAAGATTATCACCAATCAATCTTCCTCCTTTTTATTAAAGAAAATCCAGAAAGTTCATCAGTGGAAATGGATACTTGAGTCACCTACAATTTCTGCGAAGACCATGAGCGCACAAGCACCGGTTTTCAAGGGCCAGGTAAAGCCGAAGGAGGTCAAGGCCAAGATCCCAGAGGGCAGCAGCCAAAAGATCAATCAACTTGCCTCCACTGCTCACCTCAAGCTTGGGAAACATGAGCATGCCCACATTGCCAAGGGTCTCAGGCTCTGCCGGCCAGCGTCCAAGGCCACTGCTTAAATTGTAGCTCTGGCTCAGCCTCCCAAAGGTGCCCAGGCCTCCATGAAGAGTCTGTCCACACAGATACTGACATGGACAGAAAAGGACTTGGTAGTAAACAATGGCTACTGGCAGAGAAAGCAGCACATCCAATGATTGTGCGAAGCAGCAAATTAATGTAAAAATATTAGAAATCAAAATGTAAGGGCAAAAACCTTATGCCTACTTCTTATTCAAAAAGCATTGTTTTTAAGTACTGCCCACAGTTGCAGTTGGTGGAAATGCTTTAATGACACTGTAATGTCACCATCAGCCAAATCTTTAAACCCAGGATTTGAGGAGGTCTTTTTTTTTTTTTAAATATACTTTTATTGATTTTAGAGAAGAAGGGAGACGGAGAGAGAGAGAGAGAAACATCAATGATGAAAGAGAATCATTGATCAGCTGCCTCCTGCACATCCCCTACTGGGGATCTAGGCTGCAACCCAGGCATTTGCCCTCGACCCGAATCGAACCTGGGACCCTTTAGTCCGCAGGCTAACACTCTAGCCACTGAGCCAAATAAGCAAGGGCTTTCTTTCTTTCTTTTTTTAATGGGTAGTTTATTTTTAAATATATTTTTATTGATTTCAGAGAGGAAGGGACAGGGAGAAGAGATAGAAACATCAATGATCAGGAAGAATCATTGACTGGCTGCTTCTTGCACTCCCTCCACTTAGAATCGATCCCGCAACTGGGCCTGTGCCCTGACCGGGAATCAAACCTTGGCCTCCAGGTTCATAAGTCGACACTCAACCACTGAGCCATGCTGGCTGGGCAGAGGAGGAGGTAAGTCTTTATCTTTGATACCATTAGAGAAGAAGGAAGGCTTATTGATCTGATAGCAAAATCTCCATTAAGAAGAATCCACATTGGTATTTCATGCTTTTCATCAAGTTAAGACATGTATTTAATATATTTTTATTGATTTCAGGGAGGAAGCAAGGGTGGGGGGAGGAGAAAGAGAGAGAGAGAGAGAGAGAGAGAGAGAGAGAGAGAGAGAGAGTCATTGATTGGCTGCCTCCTGCACGCCCCACATTGGGGATTAAACCTGCAACCCAGGCATGTGCCCTTAACTGGAATTGGACCCAAGACCTTACAGTCTGCAGGCTGATGCTCTATCGACTGAGCCAAACCAGTTAGGGCTAGTAAATATTTTTAATGTGCTGTGCAAAGGAGCCACCTAGCAGCTGGCAGTGCTGAGAAGTCACACTGCTGTATCATAATGATAAACTTTAAAAATTTATCAGCTTTTTATTAAAAGTTATATTACTTAAATTCTTAAAATTTCATATCTATTCTTGTATCTCAGAAGATCACTTTATTATGGGAACATTCATCCTTGCCTTAGGCTGTTCATTGATCTTAGAAATTTTTTCTTTTGTTAATCCTCACCTGAGGTCATTTATAAAAAAATGTATTTTTATTGATTTCAGAGAGGAAGAGAGAGGGAAAGAGAGATAGAAACATCCATGGTAAGGGAGAATCATTGATCGGCTGCCTCCTGCATGTCCCGCACTGGAGATTGTGCCTACAACCCAGGCATGTGCCCCTGACCAGAATCAAACCTGGCCCAGAATGATGCTCTATCCACTGAGCCAAACCGGCTAGGGCCTGAGGTCATTTTTCCATTGCTTTTTTCAGAGAGAGTAGAAGGGAAGGATTTATTGTATTTTCTGTGTGATGTCATCCTTATTTATAAAGGCCCTCTCCATCCACGCTGATATTTTAGAAATATTTCCCTATAGTTACATATAGTAGCTTTTATGTGCAATGCTAGCTTTATCATACACAAGGTTCCTATACATATCTGGACTTGACTCTTCACTTGATATTTTTTCAATAGGTTAATTTGTCTTTTGCATTGCATTCTTCCTGTTTTTCCCCCCATTGTTTTATAGTTTGTTTTGATATCTGGTAGGATAAGCTCCTGCTCTTCCCAATTCCTTTCGTTCACTACAATTTTATTTGGAGAACCCTAATCTTGATGAGGTTAATTAAGACTTGGAGCAATTAAAGCTATTTCACCCCAGGGTTACAAGATTCTCGTGTATCCTTGAAGAACATTATCAAGATTTAGAAGATCTGAATTCCTCTGGGTCTACTAATTAAAAATCAAGTGAGTAGGACAAAATTAAGGTTTTTGCATTTTGGAATGTAGGGAAACCTGACTTATAATTATAGGCCTAATCCAAACCAGAAAGATTAAGTACCCTGAAAAGACACACACAAACACACACATATACATGATACATATGTAATATATGTAAAATGTTTTATATATGTATGAGTGTGTGTGTGTGTGTGTATATATGAAGTAATTTAGGGGGGAAGTTATCATGTCTATGATTTAAACCAAATGATGGACATTATGAAACTAGATTTAAATTTGAGAGTGCTAAATAAAACTGCATGCAAGTCTAGCAAGATATGCTGTTACTCAAGAATAACTGGTGATGCTAAAAGAGGTATCAATTACCCCAAATTCTAAAAAGACATTAATACCTCCTCAAGACTTATTAAGAGAAGATGAGCTGGCTCTGACAGGCGTTCTAAGATATGGAAAAGGGGAGAAAGCTTTGTGGGAACACAGAGTTCCCACCCAGGAGTATGGTATGTGGGGTGCAGCTTCCCTGTCTTCCCTCCTCCCACCAACACTAAAACGGGGAAAGAAGAACTTTTCCCTCTCCAAGCGACATGAGGAGGGCACCAAGAGACTCCCTGCAAAGAAACTCGAGTGTCTTCCCTGGCTGGAGACCTAAACCAGATATGAGCTGCTTAGGCAGCTGACCTGTTGATTTACCCCGTGACACACACACACACACACACACACACACACACACACACACACACA
>PVJC01044225.1:0-14140 GCA_004026665.1 Murina feae
CTTTCAGGTTCTATTTTTCCTGAAACTGCTATCAATACCAAAGATTCTAAGTGCCAACGTTTGGTCATTAAAGCAGAAGTCACTCTGTATATTCTAACCATGAGGGGTTTTATTACAGAAAACTAATGACCTATGTATAACCTATCAGTAAGTCTAGGGGACCAGAATCAGAGAAGCCATTTCTCAGCATTGAAGTAAGTAAACCTCAAGAGCTCATGCACACGCCTCTGTGACTCATATCTGCTGACTCAATATGAGGGGTTGGCAAACTATGGCCCACAGGAGAAACCTGACCCTGCTTTTGTACAGCGTGTGAGCTAAGAATGGGTTTATGCTTTTAAATGATTGAAAAATCCAAAAGCAGAATAATATTTTGTGATATGATGATTGCATGAAATTCCAGTTTCAGTATTCACAAGCACAGGTTTACTGGAACACAGTCTTCGCTTGTGTATATATCGTTTATGGTTGCTTTTGTACTACAATGACAATGGTAATAGTTGTGACAAGGACTGCATGACCTATTAAAGACTTTAATATTTTCTCACTATTATCTATCCCTTCACAGAAAAAACTGGCTCACCCATGCATCTATTTCTGACAGATAATGGCTTTTCTTTCTCTGCTGCCTTCCAAGTCTCCTGAGAATGCCTCTCAATGGCCAATCCTTAGAGTCATATGGAGAAAATAATTTGGGGGAATTTTACTCTTTGTTTCTCCTCTGGATTTCAGAGAAGCAGTAATACTGAGTTGACAAACAATAAAAAATAAGCATAATAGATATGAAGAGATGCTCAACATCACTAGTTATAAGGGAAATGAAACTCAAAACCATGGTGAGATGCCACCTCACACTTGGTAGAATGGCTATGATCAATAAGACAGGAAGTGACAAATGTTGGAGAAGTGGAGGAAAAGGAACCCTTATACCCCACTGTTGGGAATTTAAAATACTTCAGCCACTATGGAATACAGTATGGAGATTCCTCAAACAATTAAAAATAGAATCGCCACATGACCCAGTAGTCCCTCTTCTGGGTACCTACCCAAAATCTTTTAAAACATATATTTGTAAAGATATGTGTACCCCTATGTTCATTGCAGCATTATTCACAACCTAAGTGTCCTTTGATGGACAGTTGGATAAAGAGATATGGTACATATATACAAAAGAATACTACTCAGCCTGAAAAGGATGAAATATTGCTGTTTGCAACACTATGGGTAGATCTTGAGAGTATCATGCTAGTGAAATAAAGCATATGGAAAATGACAAGAACCGTATGATTTTATTCACATGTGGGATATAAAAAAGAAAGCATCAAATGAACAAACTAAACAAACTCGTAGATATAGACAACAGAATGGTGGTTACCAGGGAGGAAGTAGAGAGGGTGAGGGGAGGATGAAGAGGATAATCGTGGTCAAATATATGGGTACTAGACTTCTGGTGGGGGGCACACAGTAGAGTACACAGATGTCATATTATAAATGTCTACAACTGAAATTACATAATGTTATTCACCAATGCTACCCCAATAACTTTAATAAAAATAAAGAGAATAGTCATAACGTGTTTGGAGATGCCCAAGATCATTTTCAGGTAAAATGATTAGCTAGAAGGACTCACAGAACTCAAAAATATGTTATCCTCACTGTTATGGTTTATTACAGCAAAGGGACATTATTAAAAGGAGCAAAGGTAAAGAAAGGCTCCTAAGGCAGAGTCCAGGAGAGACCAGATATGAGTTTCCTCTCTCAGTAGAGTGACACAGACAGCAATGATGTGTCACAGTGGATATGAACTCATCCAAACCTCAGTGTCCAGGCTTTTTATGGGGATTGGTCACATCTACATGGCTGATCACCCACATGGCTGACCTTATTTACTTAGTCTCAAGATGATACCAAATGGCACAGTGTTCCCACCATAAATAACATTGGATTAGCGTAAACTATCTAAAGTGACCTAAGGTCCCTGGCAAAAAAAGATTCTCTTTCCAGGCAGGATGTTCCAAAGTCCTAGAGGTTATCTCCCAGGAGCCAGTCAAGTCCCAGACTTTTATTTGGAATGTGTAGGGTTTGGATAACCTGGGCCTGCTGAGTTAACCCTTTATTGCACACAGACTCACTGAAATGTGGATTTCAGGGAACTTCAGAGATTATCTGATTAAATTTCTCTTTTTTGTAGATCAGAACATAAAGCTTTGAAATCAAATTGATATGAATTTAAAAATCCCAATTTTGCCCTAACTGGTTTGGCTCAGTGGATGGAGCATCGGCCTGTGGACTGAAAGGTCCCAGGTTCGATTCCAGTCAGGGGCATGTACCTTGGTTGTGGGCACGTCCCCAGTGGGAGGTGTGCAGGAAGCAGCTGAATTGATGTTTCTCTCTCATCAATGTTTCTAACTCTCTATCCCTCTCCTTTCCTCTCTGTAAAAAAAAAAAAATCAATAAAATATTTTTAAAAAATCCCAATTTCACGACTTACAAGCCATGTGGCCTTGTAAAAGTTATTTAACTTCTCTGAGCCCATTTTTTCCCCTCACTGATTCTTAGTTAATAATAAGTACTGAGAACTTGTAAAAATGCTTAAGTCAGATTAGTGGTTAAAACATGGCAGGTATAAAAGCAAGACTTCGGTTTCATTTATTCAATAAGCTTATTGAAAGACTATTATTATTGTATTGATATAAGTGAAAGGAAGAGCTGCTATGAAGACTTTGATGCACTAGCATCATGGAAACATTTATATGAGGAGAGATGTCACTTTGTTTTGGAAAATGCCCTGAAGGCCCCTTTAAGGATGAAGAGTAAAGCTCTCCAGGGCTGAGCCTGCAAGGAAATGGATCTGTTGCTTTGCAAAATAATCAAATTAAAAGGCAGTGAGATCAGAGAGAAGAAGAAGGGGAGAAGGTTGGGGCTTAGAGTAAAAATGAGAAATTAGAAATATTTCTTGAGAAGCTGGTTGGTGCCAGGTTGCTAAAAACCTTCAGTTGCACAAAAATGCATTTCCCAAGGTGGATGAGGTAGTTAATGGCACACCTGAGACCAGAGATCTTTCTAGAAAACCACACTGTCTCTCTAAGAACTTAAGTTTTTATTCCAACCACTTTTAATGTGAAATTATACCTTGAGAACATTAAACAGAATATACAACTCTTTTGCTAACATCTGAGACTCTCAGAAACTATCTACTGAGTATCTGTGATAGCACTGTATTTCAGGAACCACAGTATCATCACAAACATTACTAGAGGGGGAAAAAGTGCTTCATGCTTGGCTACTTATGATGTTTTGTAATAAGCAAAGTTTCTCGATATTACTGTTATTCCTTTGAATTGACAAATGCCAATTGGTCTCCTCCGGCTGACATTTTTATATACAGGGTGTCCCAAAAAATCTATACACACTTTGAATAATTATAAAGATAGTGTTTATTAAAATACATTTCATTTTCAAAATGTAATAGAATCAGCTGTTAAAGTGTATACACATTTTTTGGAACACCCTCTAGTAACAAGGGCATCTAAAACTTTCTTAGCTTTTGGAAACCAGCAAAACCTGAATTTGGCAAGTGTTGATATCGAGCTACAGTTTAGTCAAAGAACACCTACAATAAAGAAACAGAGAGGTTTAGAAAGCATTTTCTTTTTGTGACAAGCAGCAATTCTTGGCCCCTGTTAGCTGTGCCGGGAGTTTCTGTGAGGGCCAGGTTCTCAAGGCTTGCATACCAGAACTCCGTCCTCATGTTGGTCCCCAAAGTAAACAGCAGGCCAAGCCCACCTGTAACAGCGATTCCCTTTCTTTCCTACTACCATCGTGGGGCTTTCCTATTTTATCCTTTAGCCACTTCAATCTAACCTCTTGCTGTTACAGCTCTCCATGATCTTGGAGCCATCTTCCGAAGCTCTGGTCAGTTCTTTCTTTGCTTCTGTTTGTCTAAGGTTTGGTTTGTAGATTAAATTATTGGTCACAGTTCTTCATCTCTACTAGTTAATTATACATCCTGCCATGGCTTCCTGGGAAAGTGACTACTCCTATGCTTGCATTTGGGCTTGGCCGTGAGACTTGCTTTGGCCAACAGGATGCCAGCAGATGGGACACAATCAGAGACTTGAAACATGCCTGTCCTCTACCACGCACGTCAACACCGTGAAGAAAGCAGGTGCCAGATGGCTGTCTGGTCTCAGGAGGGTGAGTGGGACAGACCTGGTTCCAAACTTGCACTTGGAGTGACGCTGGGTCAATCCCAGTTCAGGTCAGCTGACCCCTGCTGACCTGTGTACATGTACCCATGTGGTTGCTGTTTTAAGCTATTAAGTTTTGTGGTGTTTGATAACATAGCACTGTAGTAAGTGCTGACTCTACCATAGGCAATGTCAGGGCATGTAAGAGAAATAGCAAGAAACGATAGCTTTTCAACATCTCTCTCTCTCAGTGGCATGCTCTGCTGGTTTTATCGTCAAGTCAGGCAGCCGCCCACTGGTGACGGACAACCCAGCATTTGACTCATGGTTTTACTGCATCTTAGCTTTGGACTAGAATTGTTGAATTTGAAAAGTGAAGGTAATAGGTCTAATAGGACTCCTGTGAGCATATAAATAATGTCAAGTATCTTGGTTCAGTAAATGGGAGCTATTATTACCATGATGGTAATGATCATCGTCAGTTGTAGCAGCAGTAGAAATAACAATAACCCAGAACTCATCTTCACAACATCTTCCCCTTCACTTCTGCCTACCTATGTGGCATTCCTCACAGCATTCTCATTGTAACTTCTGTGAAGAAATACAGTGATAAAGAAAGATGTCTTCCGGAAGAATTGTTTGATATTTTCTCTGACTTGTAGGATTAGTTTTCTCTTATCTTAGTCCTATCCTATATTTCTGTTCACCATGAGGTTAGGTAAAAAAGGAAGCTAAAATAAGCATTGGGAAGGATTATTTTTATCCAAAGGAGACTCAGAATCACATATTCCAGGCTAATGAAGGTCTGAAAGAGGGTGGATAAAGTTTGTGCGAAAATTAAGAAAGTCACTTTGTATCTCTGAAGATAATAGTTGACTCTGGGGAATGTCCATGGCAAATTGTATTATTTATCTAACTTGCACATACAAAGTCAACATTTCCCCTGCCCTAAATTACCTCAGGGCCAGGCACTGCAACTAGAGACTACCCCACAGCTCAGAGCCTTTTGAAGTTATTAAACCACCCAAAACTCAGCTTGCTCAAATTTGTCTACCAGACCTTGCTAATTCCTTTCTGTAGAAACTACAATAAACACTCTGGGCCATGCTTCCATTCCTCTGACTGACCCTGGTATTAACCTTTGTGGCCCTGTGGCACAAGGCATGCCTTCTCTTGGGAACTGTAAGTAATAAACTCTTCTTTCAAAGGCAGTTGTCTCGGTGTCTGTTACCTTATATTACCCGATCAAAACAAATTCCAGGTACACGTCACCATACTCATATCTTCTACATCCCCATCTCAGCTTCTATTGGAAAATAAAATTAGCAGTCACCTCTGATCAGGAGCCACAGCTAAGGCAGGTCTTGGTGGCAAGGGCAAGCACGAAGCTCTGGCTACTTCGGAGCACATTGGTTCTAACTGTGAATCTGATGGGAACAACGTTTGAAACCACACTGCTCTTACTACTGAAGCAAAACCACACCCTAAGGGTTAGCTGAGTGCTCGCCTGAAAAAGAAGTGTAAATGTGGTGAATTAGTCCAGGAATTAGAATTCAAATTGCATTATGCTCAGCAGAAAGTACTATTATAAGTTAAAGTACTCAGACTCTCTGACTAGGAGCTGGTAAAAGAGAGAGCAGAGCCCCCGAGGACTGCTGGGAGAAGATTAGTTGGATGAGAATAAAACAACACAAGGCCATATCCCCTGAGTTTTGATTCTACGTGGCCCTGACAGAAAGGGATGCTTGACATGTGGAAAACACTCAGAAATGGACTCACATTTTGGAAGGCTGCATCACATAATTTTATGGCAGGAAATTAACTTTGCTAGGAACACAGTATGGAAATAAGATTAAGGAAGGGCAGTACTGAAGACACGGCTGCTGAAACACCTTGTCCTTTTAAGTGAATGGCATGTCTTTGAAGTCAACAGTCGGTAGTTAAATTGAAACATTAAATAATCATTCTTAACAGTTTGCATTTGTGATGATTCCATCTTATCATCTTAACGTGCTTAATGCTGCTATGAGGCGGCAGGAGATGATATTTTCAGTTACATTCATTTTCAGCAAGCTAACAGTGGACTTGGAGGAAACGAGTTGATCAAATTTCATAACACGATACATTAATCAGGACTATATTGAGC
Source organism: Murina feae (assembly GCA_004026665.1). Lineage (NCBI taxonomy): Eukaryota > Metazoa > Chordata > Mammalia > Chiroptera > Vespertilionidae > Murina > Murina feae. The sequence continues at coordinate 6,337 of PVJC01044225.1, forward strand.
TCCTATCCTCTGTGAAAAACTGTTGTGGTGCAATACACATTGTTTGTTGTCTATGTCCAACCATTCCCTGTTTTCCATCCTTCTAATAGTACCCACATTTTTCTTTGGGAAACTGTTATTGGTGGGAGTGGGGTATTCCCTTCCCCACTGGGGGCAGGGTCCTGACGATATCTCAAGAAAAAGGATTTTCTGAGACTGCATGAGAGACGAGTGATTTTTATTTGCATACAGTTACATCCTTGGGGTTTCCAAAGTCCCATTTCCCTTAATCCAGTCCTGGAAGAAGTGCAGCTGGGGATTCAGTCGAGCTAAAAGCAAAGCCAGCGTCTAAAGTTTCCTTTCCATGTAGGAGTTGTGTCCGGTACAGCATCAGGCTGGTTGCAGTCCAACAGTCCACTGTGTGGGTCCACATGGCTGTGAGACATGTGGGCGAACGCCGGGGAGCCAACAGAGCACCAGGAGCCAAGAGGGCAAGAAAACAAGCTTCTTTGTTGAGGGGGTTAAGTCAATATTCCAAATCTTCCCGTGCTTGCAGCGGCCACACCTTCTCTGTTCCCAGGTGTGACTGACAGAAAGCACCTTCCATATGCCGTCACCCACACTTTACTGGGCGCGAGTCTGTTCTCCACCTGTCCAGTCCCGTCCCCTACCCTACCCAGTTAAACTGCAGCTTCCCAGCAAAGCTGCACAAAGGACATGCCTATACTATTTAGTCTTCCCTTTGCTCCTTTCCTGTTAATTAATAACTAGGTTAATTACAAAGATATCAACGCCACTGTTCTTTCTAATGAGTAGCAGCCCTGTAGTTTCCGTGCAATCGACCCCACGTCCATCTGTCTATCCCTAGCTAGGTAGTCTCATCTTTCATGCCACAGGGATTGGTAGAGGGACCCCAGGCTGAAGCCAATCAATGAATGATTTCATCCTGTCCAGAGGGTGGGTCAACCTGTGTGAAGCTCAGAATTTTGTTTAAAACATATATTTTTACTGATTTTAGAGAGAAAGGGAGAGGGAGAGAGATATAGAAACATCAATGATTTGAGAGAATCACTGATCAGCTGCCTCCTGCACGCCCCTTACTGGGGAATGAGCCCGCAACCCGAGCATGTGCCCCCGACAGGAATCAAACCTGGGTCCCTTCAGTCTGTAGGCTGACACTCTATCCACTGAGCCAAACCAACGAGGGCAATTTCATAACTTTTGCCTGGAGCCTCAGCCTTACTCTTCCTGATGTGAGCAAGGAGGCATGCAATTCTGGTCACTGCAGGCAGCTATCTATCTTGTTATTAGGATAGCAGCCAGCCTGAAGGCCAAGTCAGTAAGAAGAGAGGAGAGCCAAGAGGGCTGTGGGAAGACGGAGCCCGAGCACTGAAGAGACCAGGTGCACTGCTTGCCTTCCCCCTGGACCTGCCACTTTCATGGTCCAGTCCAGTTCATGGCCTGCCTTCCCCCTGGACCTGCCACTTTCATGGTCCAGTCCAGTTCATGGCCTGCCTTCCCCCTGGACCTGTCACTTTCATGGTCCTTTGTTGTTTGCTAGTTTGCTTGCTTGTTGATTGATTGGTTGGTTGGTTGCTAATGGAGGAGGATGAAAGGAGAAACAAGTGTTTCTATGTCTTTACATTTATACAAGAAACATAAATCTTGGTTCTTTATATTTAAACTTAATTGTGGAATGTCTGTGTTTTCTCCCTCACCTTTTTCTGGTAGTCGATATTAGCAAAAGAAAGATTTCTTTACTATATTTTTAAAGTTTGTAAATATTTCACTCTGAAGAACCTAACATTTCCCCTCAGGCTCTATTGAAGGAAACAAGATGGTGTGCATTGCCTGAGAGAGCCGAGGGTAAGCCCATGGGAACTGGACAAGGACATAGCGGGGAAATGACCCAAACTTCCCTGATTCATTCCCCAAACAGAATAACCCTGCCTCAAAGCTTCCCTCCATTTTCAGACATCATTTTATGCACATGTGGTATGAGGTTGGTGTTTAAGATTTGTCTACCAATGGGATTCGGATTAATACAAACATGCCTGACTAATTAGTGGGGTGGGTTTGCCAGGGCTTATGTGTACAAACGACTGAGGGATCTTCCAGGAGAGAGCCATTTTCTGGGCAGCCCAGGAGGTAAGCTTGATATAATGCATAAAACCTTAATTTTTGGAGCAGAAAAATAATTCAAAGCAAAGCCCCAAGTGGACTCACATGTGATTCCTGAGTTCTCGAGATGGGAAAAAAGATGAAAATGAAGGAAGCTAAAACAAAAGGAGAGAGAGCAGAGAAAGGAGAGAGGGGGTTGGGGGGAGAGAGGGAGGGAGGGAGGGAGGGAAGGAGGGAGAGAGCGAGAGCGAGAGCGAGAGCGAGAGAGAGAGAGAGAGAGAGAGAGAGAGAGAGAGAGGGGGGGGAGACAGAGACAGAGACAGACAGAGAGAGAGAGGAGAGAGGCTGGGCAGGAGTGATCTTCTGGTGCTAAGTGTGGCCACTGTCTACAGGACCTTGGTTTTCGGCTGTTTTTCCTGTCATGGCCATGTCCTAGTCCTAATCTAGTCAGGATAGTGGTGACCACCCGAATGCTAACACCTAGTTTAAAAAAAAAAAACAAAAAACACTCCTAACTCCATGACAATAATATGCAAAAAGATCAGATAACAGCAGGGAATATAGCTAGAAACAATCACCTGGCAGAAAAGGCTGCAATTTCCTATGAAATGACTAGTTCTGCAAACATTAATAAGGCATGAAAACAATGTGGAAGAAAAGCTTTTCTTGCTCTCTTAGGCAAAACAACACCAATTCGATGTATTTGTAGAAGAATACCAACCGGTTCTTTTCTTAGAAGAAGTTCTGTGCCAAGGAAAGATATTTCATATGAGAAATTACTTTGATGCAATATGGTAGCTTCCAAGTACACTCCCAGCAAGCCATCCCAGACGTCATAGAACAGAAAGTCTCACAGACTAAATTAAGATGCCCAAATCACAGGGTGTATTGGGTCAACATAAAGCATACATTGAGTATTGAGAGAAAAGAACTTTACACGGCTGGGTTGTGTATTTACACAGTCAGGTTGGAGTAGAAGGACCACACTACTGAATCCTATGTCTTCTCTGTTTCTGTCACTTCTCTCTCCCTCTCACTTTTCTCTGTGCCTGTTCCCCATTCTCTGTCTGTGTCACGTCAGTTTTTCCTCACGGTGGTGTGGTTATAAAGACCAGAGCTGAATTTGAACAAGGGGGCCTAGCAAGCTCACAGTATCTAGAACCAACACATGCTTGTTGACATGAGGGCAAGGATGCCTGGCTGCAGCTGAAGTTCTAGTTCACCAGTTAGCTGGGCAACTGTGAACTTTATTTCTTGGGTGGAGCACAGGCAAAGCCAGAACTAGGACTCAAAGGCCGATTGACAGGTGATGCATCAGTCTGAAGGGGGCTTGGTCTGGTCCTTATGATTTGGTCCTTCAGTCATTTTCTCTTTATACATAAACATTCTTGAGTGTCCCTTCCTCTAAAATATCATGTATTTCATTCATTCTATCTTTTGCATGTCTTGCTGATTGCCAACCATCTATACTTAACAACACATCTTGTGAATGCCGCTCATGTCTCACAGGCCACTTCTCACTCTCGTTATTTAGCACATCTTATGCGTTTTACCCATCCTACTTGCTTTTCCTTGTCGGCTACAGTAGAATTGAATATTCTCAAATAAATATGGCATATGAGAGACACATTAAAGAATGAGAATGTATAAGCTTTGTCTGTCTAACACACAGAGCATATCACCATTCTCACCATCACCTACATTTCAATGAAAGAATTGAGCAAAATAAACTAAAACTGTGGTTTGTATTTAGCATCTTAGAAATGAAGAATCCTACTGCTGCTATTATTGAGTGTTTATTCTCAGCTAAATGTTTGACATATACAGGTTGGGGCAAAGGTAGGTTTATAGCTGTGAATACACGAAGCAGAGTTTATTCTTGTATTATTATTTATTAACTAGAGTCCCGGTGCACAAAATCCGTGCACTGATGTGTGTATGTGTGTGTGTGTATGTATGTATGTGTATGTGTGTGTGTGGGGGGGTGTCCCTCAGCCCAGCCTGTGCCCTCTCGCAGTTCAGGACTCCTCACTCTTTACCACCCGCCTGCTCGCTGCTCCTTACCGCTCAGCTTGATGCTCTTTAGCGCTGCTGTGGAGGTGGGAGAGGCTTCTGCCACTGCCACTGTACTCACCAGCTGTGAGCCTGGCTTCTGGCTGAGCAGTGATCACTCTGTGGGAATGCACTGACCATGAGGGGGCAACTCCTGCATTGAGCATCTTCCCCCTGGTGGTCAGTGCCATCATAGTGACCAGTCATTCTGGTCATTCTGCCATAATTGTTGCTTAGGCTTTTATTATATAGATTGTTGTATTATTTTTCCATATGAACAACTGTAAATTTACCTTTGCTCCACCCTGTATTATTTTATCCAATCCTCATAATGAACCCATGAGGTAGATATATTAGACCTATAGGTAAGATAACTGAGGCTTAAAAGGTGACCTGTTAGAATCAAGTGGTATGGCAGAGCAGAGCAAGGAAAAGAGCCAAAAGTCTCTGATCCCAAATCCTTCTTCCGGTTACCGGACTAGGCTCTTCCATTCCCAGAGCCCCTCAGGGACCCCATTCTACTCCTCAGAGCCCCTTCTCCATTCTCTGCCCCTACATCTGTGAGTGCTTTGGCTCCTACAGAGACCTCCAGGACGCCCTTATTCTTCATGAGTTTATTTCAAATAATGATGAGGCATTGTAATTCAAGTCTGAATTGCAATGAAGCAAATTAAAGAGGATTACTAATTTTAAAATAAAGATCTGCATGGCATGTTTGGTTGCATAGTAGACATAAATGGGTTGTGAAAGCATTGTGTCAGAGGAATGGCTAAATTGTTTAGTTAGCAGAGAAGACAATGTAGCTGGAGAGGAAAGCATTATGTTCAAGGAGGATGGCACTTATGTGGTGAAGAGAATAACTACATGTTTCTGAGTGCTATTATGAGCTGGATACTGTACATATATTATTGCAAATCCACATAACCACTCTGAAAGATGGATGTACAGAGAGGAAAATGAGACTCCGGCTGGTTAATAATGTGCTCCAACCCACTCAGAAAAGAAGCAGTGGGGCTGGGCTTCTTAGCAGAGGGACTGGGGGATGTCCTTGCTCCTTTTCTTTTTTTTTAAAATAAATCTTTATTGTTCAGATTATTACAGATGTTCCTTTTTTTTTTTTTTTAACCTCCATAGCTCCCCTGTGTTGCTAAAGTGGCTTTCTCTGCTAGGTGTCCTATAGGGCTGAGTGGCTCAGCCTCCCCAATTACCTGAGGTGGACACTCTTGGTGCACCCCTTTGCAGGCTTTGTGCACAGTCTTGTAGCTAAACCTTGATTGTTGTTGGTATCACTGGGAGGAACTGACCTCCAGGACAATAGGCTGTGAGAATCAGCTGTGTCTACGGTGGGAGAACTTCTGTGCTGGAGACACCCTTATGGGGCAAGACTTGCTTCAGTGGGACTTTGGTGATCTCTGAGTCTGCCCCGTGAGTGTGTCCTTTATGGATCTGAGGAGTTTTAATCTGGATGGTGCCACTCTGACCACTGGGTACACTGGTTCTTGGATCTCTAAGGAGGTGCTAGTTTAGCCTCTGCCTGAGGCTACCCAGCCTTTTATATGCAAAAACCTCTGTGAGCAGCTTGGGTTGGGGGGGTGTCTCAAGGAATCAACAGGGCAGAGCAAACAGCTATGGCTGATCCTCAGCCTGCCCTAAGAGGCCCTGGTCTCAGTGTCCCGTGGTAATCACTGCAAGCACCTCTGAGAAAAAGTGGCTCTGGAGTTCCTCCTGCTGCCAGACAGTTCAGCTTCTCCCCATATGAGTCTGGATCCCCAGAAACTTGTCTGGAATTGGAGTTCAGAGCTGCTGGGAGCTTGTGACTCCCTCCAGATTAAGAAAGACAACCGCATCCTCAGTTGCCAGCCCTCTCTGCTCGTCTGCCTCCGTACCTCTACACTTTACTTCCACACCTACTCTGAGTTTCAGTGTGCTTTTCTCTTTCCTTCTAGTTGTAGAATTTCCACTCAGCCAGCCTTCTGTGGTTCTGGGTGGTGTCTGCCCTTTCTCTTCGTTGTAGTTTTGAAATGGTTGTGCGAGGCAGCAATTTCAGGTGTTTACCTATGCCGCCATCTTGGTTTTTCCAGATATTAGAACTTAATGTGAAGCTGTGATTAAGACAATGGTGTAAACATTGAAGGTGAATAGGGAGTATATATTTACATAATATCAAGTCCTTCAATGATTTTTTTAGGTATAATATTGATGAGATGCTATAGGCACTTCACTCTTGTTTAAGTCAATTAGCCTATGGTTAATTAAATTTGTCTTGTTACATGTCGTTTTGCTTAAAGTCACAACCTATTGATGCCACTAAATGAGGACTTACTGTACCCCAAATACTTATTAATTAGATATTAATAAGTTCTAGACACTTATTACATAACTTTATAGTAGAGATATTTGGAAGACACCAAATTAACAATTTCGTACAAGTTAACTTTACCAGTATAGGGACAAATCAACACTGTGTGCCTCCATATGTGACGTAGAATCTCTTCTGTGATATTCTGGCCAAAAATGCACAATGTAAAGCTAATTATGGGGCAACACCAGACAAACCCCAAATGAGGGACATTCTACTAAATAACTCGTCTGTATTTTTCAAAAGTGTTGAGATCATGAGAAGACAAAAGATGAAAGAATTGTTTCAGATTGAAGAAGACAGAAGAGACATGACAACTACATGCAGACTGTGATTCTGGGTGATGTTTAGGCCCACGAAAGAAACTTGGGACAATTGGCAAAATTCAAATGGAGTGTGTGAATTTGATGATAATATTATATTAGTGCCATTCTCTTGATTTTGATAGTTGTGCTTAACTATTAGGAGTCTATCATTGTTTTTAGGAAATACACACTAAAATATTGATAAGTAATGGAATGCCATATTTGAAAATTACTCTCTGAAATGGTTCAGAGAAAAATGGTTCAGAGAGAAAGAAGAAGAGAAAGAAATAGAGAAGAGAATGAGAAAGAAAATGTGATAACATGCTAATAGCTGTGAAGTGGGTGAAGAATATATACTTATAGAAATCCTTTGTATTTTTCTCTCAACTTTTCTATAAGTTTAACTTATTTTAAAGTAAAGAGCTAAAAGATTATATTAGGAATTCCTCCAAATAATAATGAAAGTATAAATGCCACAACCTAAGAATGATGGAGAAGTGAACAAACATTTTACACAGGAGGGTATACATATAACCAACAGAGCCATGATGATAAATTTCTGATCATCCACAGTGCTGATCAAGACTACAGTGAGGTACTGTTTTGTTAACTGCCACAAATTTAAAAATCTGAAAATACCAAGTTTTGGACAGGATTTGATTTCAAGTGATCCATTATTCATTTCTGGAGGGAATATAATTTGTTACTATTACTCTAAACAAGTGCATTGTTATCATTAAGAAAATCGAACATTTTCATGCCCATGACTCAGCAATTCTACCCTAGTAAATAGCTAAGACCATTTCTGATGCATATACACCTGGAACATGTACGGCATGCTCATAGCAATACTATTTAAATAGGAAAAACCTGGAAAGGACCGGGGTGCCTGCAAGTGGAAGAGTGGGTAAATGAACTGTGGCACATTCATAACATGAAGAATCTTAGTGATATAACGTGAAATACAAAAGAAAGCCATCCCCTGATC
>PVJC01044226.1:0-14189 GCA_004026665.1 Murina feae
TCCCCCCCAACTGTCCTCCCCTGAAGGCCTGAGTACCCCCCAACTGTCCTCCCCTGCAGGCCTGGGTCCCTCTCAACTGCCCTCCCTTGCTGTCCATCTTGTGGTGGCCATCTTTGACTACATGGGGGAAGCCATCTTGTGGTGGTCAATTTACATATTACTTTTTTATTAGATAGGATATCGCATTTATTGAATTACAAATATTGTACCAGTTTTACATCCCTAGAATAAATCCCACTTGATCAAGGTGTATGGTCTATTTAATATATTGCTGGATCTGATTTGCTAATATTTTGTTGAAGATTTTAACATCTGTGTTCTTCAGGGATGTTGACCTGTAATTTTCTTTCTCTGTAGTATCTTTATCTGGTTTTGGAATTAGTATCATGCTGGCTTTGTAAAAAGAGCTTTGAAGTGCTCCTTCCTCTTGAATGTTTTGGAATAGTTTGAGGAGTAAAGGTGTTAGTTCTTCTTTATCTGGTAAAATTCTCTTGTAAATCCATCCAGTCCTTTTGTTTGCAAGGAGTTTTTAAATTACTACTTCAATTTCATCAGTTGTTATTGGCCTACTCAGGTTATCTGGTTCTTCTTGATTGAGTTTAGAAGACTGTATGTTTCTAAGAATTTTTCCATTTCACCCAGATTGTTCAATTTGTTGCCATATAGTTGTTTATAGCATTTGTTTAGAATCCTTTGTATTTCTATCGCTGCTTTCATTTCTGGTTTTATTTACTTGGCTCCTCTCTCTTTGTTTCTTGATGAGCTGGCTTGGGATTCATCAATCTTATTTTCTTTTTTCTTTTTTTTAAAATATATTTTATTGATTTTTTACAGAGAGGAAGAGAAAGAGATAGAGAGTTAGAAACATTGATGAGAGAGAAGCATCAATCACCTGCCTCCCGCACATCCCCAACAGGGGATGTACCTGCAACCAAGACACACACCCCCGATCAGAATCGAACCTGGGACCCTTGAGTCCACAGGCCGATGCTCCATCCAGTGAGCCAAACCAGCCAGGGCCAATCTCATTTTCAAAGAACCAGCTTTGAATTCATTGATCTTTTGTATTTTTTTTTTATTATTCTCTATGTCAATTATTTCTGCTCTGATCTTTATTATTTCCTTCCTTGTACTTCTTCTGGGCTTTTCTTGCTTTTCTATTGTCAATTCATTTAGTTTTAGGGGTATATAATTTATTAGTATTTTTTCTTGTTTCTTGAGGTAGGCCTGTAATGCTATGAACTTTCCTGTAAAGACTGCATTCCCTGTGTCCTATATATTTGGGGTTGTTGTGCATTCATTTCATTTGCTTCCAGAAAGTTTTTAATTTCTAGCTTGTTCTCACTGGTAACCCATTCATGATTAATAACATGCTATTTTGTCTCCATATATTTGGGTGTTTTTGAGTGGGGTTTTTTTTAATTGTAGTTGATTTCTAACTTCATGCCATTGTGATCCAAGTAGATGCTTGGTATTATATAAATCCTCTTGAATTTGCATAGACTTGTTTTGTGTCCTAACATATGGTCTCTTTGAGAATTGTTCCATTTGTGCTTGAAAAGAATGTATATTCTGTTGTTTTGAGGTGAAATGTCCTGTAAATATCAGTTAGATCTATCTGATCTAGTATGTCATTTAAGGCCTTTGTTTCCTTGTTGGTTTTTCGTCTGGAAGATCTATGCAGTAGTGTCCATGGGGTGTTAAAGTCCCCTATGATGACTTTGCTACTATTAATTTCTCCCTTAAAGTCTATCAATAGTTTTTATGAACTTGGTTGCTCCTATATTAGGTACATATATGTTTTCAAAGGTTATATTTTCTTGTTGAATCATTCCCTTTAGTATTATGTAGTGGCATTCTTTGTCACTTGTCATGGTCTTTGTTTTGAAGTCTATTTTGTCTGATATGAGTATTTCTACCCCAGCTTTTTATTCATTTCCATTTTCATGTAATATATTTTTCTATCCCTTCATTCTCAGTCTGTGTGTATCTTTTGTTCTGAAGAGGATATCTTTTAGGCAGCATATATATGAGTAATGTTTTCTTATTCATTCAGTCACCCTGGAGCATTTAATTGACTGGAACATTTAATCCATTTACATTTAAGGTTATTATTGACAGGTATTTATTTATTGTCATTTTTATTTTCTTTATGCCTATGATCCTCTCTCTCTCCTTTTCTTCTTCTTCTTAAAGCAGTCTCTTTAACATTTATTGCATTGCCGGTTTGGTGGTAATCTACTTCTTTAAACTTTCTTTGTCTAGAAAGCTTTTTATTTCACTTTCAATTTTAAATGATAGCCTTGCTGGATCCAGTAGTCTTAGATTTAGGCCCTTGCTTTCCTTTTCTTTTCTTTTATTTTTTCTTTCATTTCCTTTTCTTTTCTTTTCTTTTTTTCTTTGTTAATCTTTGCCTGAGGATATTTTTCCATTGATTTTTAGAAAGAGTGGAAGAGAGAAAGACAGAGAGAAACATCAATGTGAGAGAAACACATCAATTGGTTGCCTATAGCATGAACCCTGACTTGGGCCTGGGCTGGGGAGAGGCCTGCAACTGTGGTATGTGCCCTTGACTGGAATTGAACCCTGGGTCCTTTGGTCCCCAGGCCAATGCTCCATCCACTGAGCCAAACCAACTAGGGCACTTTTCATTACTTTGAATACTTCCTGCCACTCCTTTCTGGCCTAAAGTGTTTCTATTGATAAATCAGCTGACATCCTAATGGGAACTCCTTTGTAGTTAATTTTCTGTCTCTCTCTTGCTGCCTTTAAGATTCTTTCTTTGTCTTTAACATTTGCCATTTTAATTATGATGTGTCTAGGTCTGGATCTCTTTGAGTTCATCTTGATTGGAACTCTCTGTGCCTTCTGAACTTGTATGATATTTTCTTTCACCATGTTGGGGATGTTTTCCGTCATTATTTCTTTAACCGGGTTCTCTGTTCCTTGCTCACCTTCTTCCCCTTCTGGTATTCCTATAATGTGGATGTTGTTATGTTCTCTTTTGTCATAGAGCTCCCTAAGCTATCTTTATGCTTTTTAATTCTTTTTTCTATTTGCTGCTCTAATTGGGTATTTATTTTTACATTGTCTTCCAAATTGCTGATTTGGTCCCTAGGATTTTTTAAATGGTAAATGAGCATTGGCTCCAACTCAAAGTCACCAACTTTATTAGTCCCCTAACAAGAGAATCAGTCAGTCAGTCCCTTAAAGATTTGAAGCATTTATTGACTTCTCTATGAAAGTCCTAGATGGCATAGTCTTCCAATATAAGGTTATTTAGTCTACATTAAAAATCTCTTGAGTAGCCACATTCATTAATTACCATAGTTAGAACTTTTGGCTTGCTGTAGCCTCTACAACAGCACTTACTGCTTCACCTTGTACTTTTATGTTATGGAGATGCCTTTTTTCCTTCAACCTCATAAACCAATCTCTGCTAGCTTCAAACTTTTTTTCTGCAACTTCCTTACTTCTCTGAACATTCATAGAATTGAAGGTGTTAGAGTCTTATTTTGGATTAGAACTTGGCTTAATTAGGGAATGTTGTGGCTAGTTTGATTGTCCTCCGGACCACTAATTATTTCTCTGTAATAGCAATAAGGCTGCTTCACTTTCTTATCATTCTTGTGTTCAGCAGAGTAGCACTTTTAATTTCCTCCAAGAACTTTTCCTTTGCATTCACAACATGGCTTTTTGGCACAAGAGACTTAGCTTTCAGCTTATCTCAGATTTCAACATGCCTTCCTCTCTAAGCTTAATCATCTCTAGCTTTTGATTTAAAGTGAAAGATGTGTGACTCTTCATTTCACTTGTACACTGTGGGCGGGGAGGGACGGCATTGTAAGGTTCTTAGTTGGCCTAATTTCAATACTATTGTATCTAGAGAATATAGAGTCATGAGCAGAGGGAGAGAGATGAGGTAATGCCTGATTGGTGGAGCAGTCAGAACACACACATTTAAGTTCACCATCTAATATAGGTTGTGACTTGTGGAGTCCCAAAAATAATTACAATAGTAAAATAAAAAAAATCACTGATTACAGATTGTCATCATAAATATAATATCAATGAAAGAGTTTGAAATATTATGAAAATTACCAAAATGTGACACAGTGACACAAATGAGAAAATGCTGTTGGGAAAAATCCACATAAAGTCTTGCTTGATGTAGGGTTGCCACAAACCTTCAATTTGTAAAAAAAAACAACAAAACAAAACAAAACAAAAAAAAACAGCATCTACAAAATACATTAAAACAAGACACACAAAAAATAAGTTATGCCTGTAGCTGTAAGTTAAAAATATATTCATATTCCTAGCAGTATACATCTAAAAGTGGAAACAAATGCCAATCAAATGAAAATGTGGTAGGCAATTAGACAGACATAAGCAGAGCAAGGACAATAGACCAGTTACAGAAGGTCACCAGGGCAGAATGTCCCAGACACCTAGCAGTGGAAAAAAAATTGACACAGCAAGTATTGGAGATAAGTATTGTCAATCAGGACTTTGTCCCTAAGACAGTCTTTTCACCCTAGAATGCCTCTAGTCATGCAGGTTGGATTCTCCTAAACTTTTCTTCCATAGTGTGTGGTTAAGCCATGTGGTAGACCCCTACCCATAATTTTATCATTATATTTTAAATATTTAAATCTACTTTAGTATAAAGTAGAGCTGAACTCATTTTTGTTCCAAATAGCTACACAGTTATCCCAACACCATCTATTAAGTAATCCATCTATTTTTCACTTATTTGAGAAAACACCTTTACATTGTATAAATTGACAAATATATTGTGATCCATTTATAGACATTTTGTTCTGATTCATCAGTCAGTCTATTTAATCATGTCAGTACCACAATGGATACTTTTTATGGCAGGGGGTGGGGTGTATGAGGAATGCTGGTATTGAGCTCTGTGGGGTCTAAAATTTTGGTTGAGGTATAACAACATACAGAAAAGTGCACAAATCACAAGTATAAAGCTCAATGAGCATTCACAGTGTGCACATATATATAGTACAGTATGTACTTAGTACATAGCCAGTATTCAGATCAAGAAGCAAAACATTATCAGTAGCTAGAGTGCCCTTCTAGTCACTACCCTTCTGAGGAAACCACTATCCTGGCTTAATAATGGCCAGTTTTGAAATTATGCAAATTGAATTTTTTAATACCTACTCCATATCTGGTTTCTTTCACTCAACATTATGTTTGAGATTCAACCATATTAATGCATAAAGTTGTAACTCATTCCATCTCACTGTTGTAGATATGTATAAATAGAAAATATTTTATGTATTTATCCTACTATTAATGAAAATTTGGGAATTTTCAATTCATACTATTATGAATATTCCTTATATGTACATCTGTATATATAAAAGCCTAAGTGACTGAATGACCAGTCAACTGGTTGCTATAACGCACACTGACCACCAGAGGGAAGACACTCAACACAGGAGCTGCTACCTGGTGGTCAGTGCACTCACACAGCCAACCTCCTGCAGCCAGCTAATCTCCCACAGCTGGCCAACTTCCCTTGGTCACTCTCCCCGGCCAGCCAGCCCGATCAAGACTGAGTGAGAAGACCCCGATCACCAGCCAGACTGAAGGACTTCACCCATGGACAAATTTGTGCACCAGGCCTCTAGTTTTCACATATTATTTGGTGAACATAATCTCATATTATAAAGGATATGTGGCTAGGAGTGGAATTACTGGGTTCTAGGGTATGCATATGCTCAATGTAACTGGCCAGTTTTCCACAGTGATTGTACAAGAGTTTGAGTGTTTCCCTTACTCCATGTTCCGCCTATACCTGGTATTTAAAGCAGAAGCTGTTGGTGGCACACCCATTTCCCTTAAAGCCCTTCTATTTTAGTGCACAGCAGCTTCTTAAATTCTTTCCCTGATAGTTTCCCAGGCCAGCAGAACCTCATAGGTCCCTACTCAAAATAAATGAGAAGGGTAGGGGATTAACACATCCTGAGCAGAGATATCAGTCATTGACTGATGAGAGGTCAGCCCCCTCAGCCCTTGTTTACGTAACTCAGAAGCACATGTTCTGCACTTGCTCTTCAAGTTCTCCATTGGGATTAAGCTCCAGTTGACAACAATGACAACTTGCTTAGTAATATATCTTTTACCTGTTGCCTTGCTTTGCCTTCCCTGAATCACTTTTCCACTTCCCTACTGGTATCTTAAATCCTTGTCCCAGGCCCCACTTATGTGGGAATCTAAACTAAGACAGTCTATACTTTTTCATTTTTGCCACTGTGGATCAGGGTGGGGATGAGCAACTAGGAAAATATGTCTAAAAATGTTCCTTAGGTGATAATGAAATAAGACTGAGAAACACTGGTGTTGATATATGATCCATCTCAAATTGATTATTTTATGTATATACAATATTTATTTTATTTTTTTCTTTTGCATATGCTTATCCAATTCCTACAGCACCATTTGTTTAAAAGACATTTTTCCCCAAGGAACAAAAAAGTGAAAGATCCCTCCTTGGCTCATGGCTAAGCCTCTCCATGGATGCACCACACCCTTCCTTCTGGCTACTCAGGTCCTTCCCTCTGCTGGTCTCTGCATTTACCTGGTAGGCAGGGAAGAAGACATGAGTGAGAACTGGATCTAGAAGGGAAAGATGTGAACCTTGGCAGCCACTGAATAGCCATTTCTATGTGCTTTTTTGAGGGGAGGAGGACCCAATGGTACAGTTTACAAAACACCAAATGCACCCTGGCCAGTTTGGCTCAGTGGATAGAGCATCGGCTGCCATCTTGGCTGGGTTAATTTGCATACAACTGCTCTGATGAGATGGTGGGCGTGGCTTGGCTGGTGGGCATGGCTTAGGTGTAACAGAGTGAGGGTCAATTTTCATATTACTCTTTTATTAGATTAGATAGAGACCTGGTGCACAGGTGGAAGTTAGCTGGTTTTCCATGAAGGGTGTCCCGGATTAGGGTGGGGGTCCTGCTGGGGTGCCTGGCCAGCCTGGGTGAGGGGCTGATGGCTGTTTGCAGGCTGGCCACAACCCCTTCAGGATAGGGGTCCCTCCCCCCGGGATGCCTGGCCAGCCTGGATGAAGGGATGATGGCTGTTGGCAGGCTGGCCAAGCCCCGTACCCCATGAGGTTGTGGCCAGCCTGGGTGAAGAACTTATGACTGTTTGCAGGCTGGCCACAGCCCCTTCAGGGAGAGGGTCCCCACTGGGGTGCCTAGCCAGCCTGGGTGGGCGAGGGGCTGATGGCTGTTTGCAGGCTGGCCACAGCTCCCAGCGACCCAAGTTCCCAATGAGGTTGGCTGGAAGCAGGTATCTGGGATTTATTTATTTATCTTCTATAATTGAAACTTTGTTGCCTTGAGCAGAGGCCACAGCCAGCCAGGGCAGGTGGAAAACTTGGCTTCCTCCATCACCAGGGCAACCAAGCCTCCTACTTGCTCCAACTCTGTGGCCACCATCTTAGTTGGGTTAATTTGCGTATAGTCACTCTGATTGGCTGGTGGGCATGGCTTGGGGAGTAGCAGAGTAACAGCAATTTGCATGTTTCTCTGTTATTAGAATACTAGGGGCCCAGTGCACAAAAATTTGTGCACTCGGGAGGTCCATCAGCCCGACCTGTACCCTCTAGCATTCTGGGACCCCTCTGGGGATGTCCACCTGCTGGTGTGCCTGGTCAGCCTGGGTGAGGGGCTGATGGCTGTTTGCAGGCTGACCAAGCCCCCCCCCCCCGTGTGGATCCTCAACCCATTGGGGTGTGGCCAGCATGGGTGAGGGGCTTATGGATGTTTGCAGGCTGGCCAAGCCCCCCAATGGCGTTCCTCACCCCATTGGGTCACTGCGACCTGGTGCCTCTTAGGGCAGGGTTGAGAATCACCTGTAGCTGGTTGCTCCACTCTGTAGACTCCCGAGACCCCGTGTGACCCAAGCTGTGCACAGAGACTTTTCCAAATAAAAGGTTGGGAAGCCCCAGGCAGAAGCTAAAATAGCACCTCCTTGGACTTCCAAGAGACTGTGTACCCAGTAGTCAGAGCAGGATCACCCAGTCTACAACTCCTCAGACTCATAAGGGATGCACTCAGGGGGCAGACTCAGTGGGCACCAAACCCCATTAAAGTAAGTCTTGCCCCATAAGGGGGTCTCTAGCATAGAAGTTCTCCCACCATAGACACAGCTGATTAAAGCCACTCTGTCAATGCAGGGAAGCAGCCAAAATGCGGAGACAAAGAAATAGATCACAAATGACAGAAATGGAGGAAAGCAAACGACTGGATATAGAGTTCAAAACCATAGTTATAAGGCTTTTCAAGAATATAATAGAGGCTGCTGATAAATTTAGTGAGGCCCTCGAGGATATGAAAAAGGACCAGCTAGAAATTAAGCATACACTGACTTAAATAAAGAATAACTGAAATCCAACAGCAGATGAGAGGATTGCAAGAATCAAGTCAGAGATATGAAATATGAAGAGGCAAAACCCACCCAGCCGGAAAAGCCAAAAGAAAAAAGAATCCAAAAATATGAAGATTGTGTAAGGAATCTCTGCGACAACTTCAAGCATACCAAGATCAGAATTATAAGGGTGCCAGAAGAAGAGAGAGAGCAAGATACAGAAAACATATTTGAAGAAATAATGACAGAAAACTTCCCCTACCTGATGAAAGAAATGGACTTGCAAGTCCAGGAAGCACAGAGAACTCCAAACAGAAGGAATCAAAGGAGGACCACACCAAGACACATCATAATTAAAATGCCAAGGGCAAAAGACAAAGAGAGAATCTTAAAAGCAGCAAGAGAAAAGCAGTCAGTTACCTACAAGAGAGTTCCCATACAACTGTCAGCTGATTTCTCAGCAGAAATTTTGCAGGCCAGAAGGGAGTGGCAAGAAATATTCAAAGTGATGAATAGCAAGAACCTACAACCAAGATTACTTTACCCAGCAAAGCTATCATTCAGAATTGAAGGTCAAATAAAGTGCTTCACAGACAAGAAAAAGCTAAGAGTTCATCACCACCCAACCAGTATTATATGAAATGTTGAAAGGTATCCTTTGAAAAGAGGAAGAAGAAGAAAAAGTAAAGATAAAAATTATGAACAACAAATACATATCTATCAACAAATGAATCTAAAAATCAAATGAATAAAAAAAGTCTGATGAACAGAATAAATTGGTGAATAGAATAGAATCAGGAGCATAGAAAGGGAGTGGAAGGACAATTCACTGGGGGGAAGGGGTGTTGGGGGTGTGGGAAGAAACTGGACAAAAATTGTACACCTATGGATGAGGACAGTGGGGGGGGTGAGATAAGGGCAGTGGATGGGGTGGGAACTGGGAGGAGGGGAGCTATGGTGGGAAAAAAGAGAAACAACTAATAATATGAACAATAAAGATTAAAAGAAGAAAGTTTGAGAAAAAATAACAAGATATTAGCATAGTCTCAATATATATCTCTTCAAAGATATTTATCCTATCTAATAAAAGAGTAATATGCAAATTAGGTGTCACTCCATCACAAAGATGGCCAACCCCATAGCCACAAGATGGTGGTGCCCCATAGCCACATCCTATCTAATAAAAAAGTAATATGCAAATTAGGCATCACTCCGTCACAAAGATGGCCTCCCCCATGGCCACAAGATGGTGGTGTACATAGCCACAAGATGATGGCCCAAATAGCCACAAGATGGATGTGCCCATAGCCACATCCTATCTAGTAAAAGAGTAACATGCAAATTAGGTGTCACTCCATCACAAATATGGCTGTCCCCCATGGCCACAAGATGGCGGCACCCATAGCCACAAGATGGCGGCGCCCAGTCTGGCTCAGCCTCCCACTGAAGTGGTCAGGCCTGTTAGCCAGGCAGGTGGCAGGGGAGGCGGGGGGCCTTAGGGGCAGAACAGGTGATCAGATGGGGCTACGGGTACCCTGCCCAGGCCAGAGGCCTTCACCAGAGGCCTCAGGCATGGGTAAGGGTGGAGCTGGTGATGGAAGGGGGCAGGGGCAGGGGCAGAGCCGATGATCAGAGGAGTATAAAGGTGCCCTACCCAGGAATAGGCCTGGGCAGGGGTAAGGCTGGAGATCGCAGGGGCCTGGGCTCTGTAGAGCCAGCTATCAGAAGGGTAGGGGCGGAGCCTGTGATAGCAGGGGTCTGAGCACTGGTGGAGCTGGCAAAGCATGGGTCTGGGGGTCCCCTGCCCAGGCCTATAGCCTTGGCCAGAGGCTGCCAGTGGGTAAAGGGATGAGCCGGCGATGGCAGGGGGCAGGATCAGAGCTGGTGATTGCAGAGGCCTGGGCTCTGTGAAGCTGGCGATCAGAGGGGCTTGGGGGTCCTCTGCTCAGGCCTGCATCCCTGGCCCGAGTTTACAGGCCTGGGAAAGGGTGAAGCTGGGATTGGAGGGGAAGGGATGGAGATGATGATGTGAGTGAACTACAGAGGGAACACTTTTTCTTAATGCTCATTGGCTAAGCTCCCTGTATGCCACTGGTAATATTCTTAGTAACTTGGGTAATAAGAATCCCTAAAGGCAATCTAGGGGTTTTCCAACACACTCCTGGAGAAAAAAAAATGAAAGTCCACTGCTGGAGGGCTAAGAAATGTCAAATTCTGCCCTAGCCAGTTTGGCTCAGTGCATAATGCCTCAGCCTGCTGACTGCAGGGTCTGGGTTCAATTCTGACCAAGGGCATGGACCTAGGTTGCAGGCTTCTCCCTGGCCAGGGCCCAGGTCAGGGCATATGCAGGAGGCAATCAATCAAAGTGTTCCTCTCACTTTGTTGTTTCTCTCTGTTTTCCCTTCTCTTCCACATTCTCTAAAAATCAATGAAAACATATCCTCAGGTGAGGATAAAAAAGAAAGAAAGAAAGAAAGAAATGTCATATCCTATGAAAGACACAGCTTGAAAATGCCTAAAGAAAGTTTTCATTTCTTCATGGTGAAGGGACTGGAGTCCATGTTGATGAAAACACTTTGGTGGCTGTGGTGACTGGCAGTGGCTGCAGCAGCGGGGTGATGGGGCTGGTGGCTTCCCCTGATCAGCCCAGTCGCCTCCCACAAAGGGAGGCCAGACTGGCTTAGGCCCACTTCCCAAGTGGAGCAGGGAGTGGGCTTAAGCCGTCAGTAGGACAGTCCCTGAGGGCTCCCAATATGTGAGAGGGGGCAGCCTAGGCTGAGGAACACCCCATCCCAGTGCACAAATTTCGTGCACCAGGCTCCTACTCTACTCTAATAAAAGAGCGATATTGAAATTGACTCTTTCTCTGGGACACCTAAGCCACGCCCACCAGCCAAGCCACGCCCACCAGCCAATTAGAGTGGATGTATGCAAATTAACTCAGCTAAGATGGAGACCAGCAGCGCAACCACGGAGGTGGGTGCGGCGCAGGCAGCAGGGTGGTCAGGGCATGCAGGGCGGGCTTGGCCAGCCTGCAAACTGCCATCAGCCCTTCACCCAGACTGGCCAGGCATGCCAGCAGGTGGACATCTCCCAAGGGGTCCCAGACTGTAAGAGGGCACAGGCCGGGTTGAGGGATCCCCCAAGTGCACAATATATTGTGCCCCGGGCTCCTAGTATTAATTATAAAAGGAAAACAGTAAGTTGACAGTGAAGCAATCTCACAGATACCATCTTAATCAAGTAATTAAGATTAACATCACCAGTAATTGGACATTAACGTCATGCACTGAGAAGGACACTTCACCTCTGGTATTCTCGCTAAAATATACATGATTTCAATCTAATCGTGGGAAAATACCACGCAAACCCCACTTGAGAGACATTCTGTTGTAGGCACCTCTCACTGACACTAGAGAGGTGTTACCAGACGGCCCCCCGAGTCAGTGGGAGAGGGCTGTCCCCAATCTCCATCCTTGTCTTCTCATACAAATGAATGTATATGAGAGCCCTTGAGTGTTTTCTTCTATCCCTTTTGTCTGGAAGAAAACCTAAACTTGTTTTAACAGAAAACAGAAAAATAGAAGATTACCAGTTAACAGTGGTGGAATTATGAGGGATCATGTTGTTTCAAAGTTCCTTTAATGTCTTGTCTTGTGAAAAGCCAGTTTATGAAAGCATTCACCTTGATTGAAAAAGCAAAGCAAGCAAATCTATCTTATTTCATCCGGTTTAGAGCACAGATGGGCTTTTCTGGCTAATCCAGAAAAAGCACCTGGAGCAATTTCGAGAAGTAATATACCCTCCTGTCTATAAATTTCAACAAGTCTTTTGCTGAGTATCTTGGTACAGATTATGTCTCAAGGCTTTCTTGTTGTGATCTTCCCAGAATCCTGGCAACTTTATCTTTCCAAGCCCTGAGACTGCTGGCTTCTCCATTAGGGAGTAAAACTGCCCTTTTTTCCTTTCCCCTTGCCCTTCCCCTCTCCCTTCCTGCATTCTCTAGTTAGGAGTGTCTTTAACTATTTGCTCTCAAGATGTCCTTGGCTGGAGAAAATAGTAGTTTGTTATTGCGGGCCAGCTGCAAATACTCACACATTTTGGTCTTGTTCTAATTTTCCTGTCTCAGTTTCCCTATCCCTCCTGCCCTGGAATCCTGTAACAATTCTACAAAATATCTAGCCAGTACTCTTGAAGGTATCAGGTCCTGAAAGGCAAAGACTAAGGAACTCACCCAGACTGGGAGGAACTACAGAGATATATAACTAAGTGTGACATTCTGGACTGAATCCTGGAATGACAGGGGGAAAAGACACTGGAAGGAAAACTAATGAAGTTCAAATAAGGTCTGTAGTTTAATTAATGACATTGCACCAATGTTAATTTCTGTGTAATTATGGTTGTGTAATTGTTTACATTAGGGGAAGCTGGATGAAGGGTATACTAGTAATTGAACTCTATATACTATTTTTTAAACTTTTCTATGACTCTAAAATTATTTTAAATTCAAAGTTTTATTTTTAAGAGTTTGGCTCAAATCTCAGCTCTAGCACTTGTTAGGTCTGTGACTTTTCTGGGCCTCGCTTTCTTTACTAAACTAGGATGGAGGATCGTCAGCCTCTTCTAGACAACTACAGAGTGGCTCTGCATACCCAGAGGACAGATGACAACTGATCAGCAGTTTTTGAAAGGGGAGATCTTGGAAACAGTCATGAAATTATACTTGCAGGTAATCATCTCAGCAGTTCAAGTTTCCAGTTTGAGGCAGAATAATACGGGACTAAAGAATCATTCTCAGTTTGTTAGGGAGTCAGAAGCTGCCTTAATAGATATTATGCCAAGAGGAAATTTACTCTGTAAGGGAGGAAGGGCGGTGCGAGAGTGAAGATCTGCCAATAGGGATGCAGAGGAAATGCCCAGCCAAGGACCTTCCCTTAACCAATCAACAGGGGCCACATGCGTTACCCCACCCACTTCTTCCGGGCCTATAAATCCTTTTGTTTGCCTGAAACGGGCACTCCCTCCCCCGTCATGCCATTGTGCGGCGGGCAAGTGGGGAGTCCAAGTTAACTTGTATAATAAAGCTCTCATGTTCTTGCAGCGGTTTGGGGGCTCACTCATAGTCTTTGGGGGTCACGACTTCTGGGTACAACATTTGGGGGCTTGCCGGGATCCCCCAAGACCTCCGAGGGACCCCCGAACCGGAGAGCATGATTGACCGCGGTATGTGTCTTGTCTGTCTTGTGTCTGTCTGTCTTTTTGTGTGTTGTGTGAGCTCATTTTTGGAATGGTTTAAGCCTGAAAGAACCTAAGCAGATGTGCTGGTCAATAGGTTACAGGCGGGAAGCTGGTGGGGGACGCCCCACGCTTCCCAGGAAGGATCGGAATAGCCTTCCACGAATTGGGAGAGATGAGACGTGCCTCTCCACGAATTAAGATGGGAGGGACGGGAATTCCCCTCCAGGATTTCAGACTAGAGAGAAGGGCTTGCCTCTGTAGGGTCTGAAACGAGAAGGTCGCTCTGTTCCACGGAGTTGGAGATTTACTGTTTCTGTGTTTTATGGAGATTTAACTGGTCTATTTGGTTTACTGAATGGTTTTCTGAAACTTCGCTGTTTTTATGTAAACGTAGTACTTGCTGGTGTAAAAGTGCTTCTCTGTTCTTTTCAACCTGGTTCCCTCCCTGCAACTAAGTTTTGGAATTGCTCAAACCTTACTGCCTTGGGTCAGGTTCTCTGTCTGAAATCTGGTGAGCTTTACTAACAAAGGGCTGGTTAACTGCC
>PVJC01044227.1:0-14201 GCA_004026665.1 Murina feae
CAGGAGCCCCCCACAGGAGCCCCTCACAGGAGGCAGGGCAGCAGTCTCGGTGGCCTGCAGAGCTCCGCCTGTGCTCACGACCTTTTGGGCAATCCCCTTCCCCCTTTGAAAAATGTATTTGCCTCTGGCTGCTGGTTTGCACTGGGATGCATTAAAAGGTGGATCCAGAGTCTGGACAGGAGCTGGGTTTGCACAGGCGACATTCCTGGGACTGGCCTGGTGTGGTGCTGCTTGTCAGGCCGCAGCTGGGAGAGGGTGATCTCTGCAGCTTGCTCTGCAAGCCCAGCGGCTCCTGTCAGCACCTGCGTGCCTGGGTCTTGGAGCCTGAGCCGTGAAGCAGGGCTTGGCACGTCCAGGCGGCCGTCCATGCTTCAGAAGGGTGTTGCTGGATCCCCCTCTGCTCACTCCTAGATCAGGGGTTCACCCGACTTCAGGGCAAGTGAAGGCCAGGCCTTACATAGCACATGGGAACCTGCCCTTCAAGCTGGATGAGAACACGGAGCCTCAGGGAGGGCTGAGATGACTGCTGGTCACACAGTGTGAATAGCAGAGCTGGGACTCACCCTCAGGGCTGGTAGGCGCCTGAAACCATGCTGTTTCCACCCTGCCAGCTTGCCTCCTGAACTTAACATCTGGGTACTATTGTCTTGATACCCAGAAGAAAATCAGGCATTTTTCCCTGGGCCTCCTCTGCATGCAGTTTTGGGCCCAGAGGGCTGGTGGGTGGTGGCATGGCAGTGAACTTGGAGCCCAGGACTTGCCTAGCTGTCTGGATGACCTGGCAGCCCTGCTGTCTCCCCAGCCTCTGCTCCTCCATCTGTAAAGTGAGTGAAGCACACTCGCTTCTGGGGCAAGTGAGTTTGGCAGGTGCTTAGTAAATGGCAAGATTTCCCTCTTCCCCCAGGGCCCTCTCCCAGGGCCTCCCACCTAGCTGGGGCCTGGGACGTTGACATATTTTTGGTGGGAGCCCCCAGTCATACAGACTAGAGGCCTCCTTGCCTCCTCCTTCTGTCCTTTCCTGGTGCGGGGGTCCTCCAGCAGGGGTGACCAGGACATGCCCGGCATCCCAGCTCACTGCCTCTGGGAGGGCCAGGAGGAGGTAGGTGGGGACAGGGAGGACGCCCCTGTGGGAGTTTCGCTTTCATTTCTGCTTCACCCTGTTTCCATCCTGCAGTGGAGGGCTGGGGTGTGGAGGTGAGGAAACATCCGGTCCCCACCCTGAGGCACGGGTCCTAGTGCAGGTTCTTGGGCTGCCCCCTCCTCCCACCCCAACCCCATCATGTCCCCTGCAATGTCTGGAGCCATCTCCTGTAAAAAGTGCACTCACGTTCCTTTGTGCAGTCTCACGACATGTATTATTTAGGTCTGCTGCGTGCCATTCACGCTTGGGTTGTGGGGACCCAGTGAGCACCAGGCCACAAGGCTCCACCCTGCAGTGCATAAGGGTGCAGGTAGTGTGGAAGCTCCTGCGCTCCCAGAGGACTCGGGGGGGCGTTTGGAGAGGAGAGCAAGGGGCACGTTGGCACACGTGCGGGCGTTTGTGAGTCTCTGGACGCTGGTTCCGGAAGGGCAGCTCCTGCCCTCTAGGACCCTGGGCTTGTGGGCATCTCCATGAAGAATGTCATTGCTGTGGGACTGTTGGTTTCTCTCTGGATGGAATTTCTGTTTTACATCCCAGTCTGTGTTCCAGGTGGGAAATCAAAGGCCCAGGAAAAAGATGCAGAGTTGGTCCCATGTTGTAGGGCGAGTCGGTGGGACAGCTTGGATTTGACACTAAAGCTTCTTTGCTTTAAGTTTTATTCCTTCTTAAAAAAAAATCTTTATTGTTGAAAGTGTCACTTATGTCCCTTTTTCTCCCCATTGACCCCTTCTGCGACACCCCCTGCCCCATCTTTAAAAAAAAACAAAAAACTCTATTAATTTTAGACAAAGAGAGGAAGGAGGGAGAGAGAAAGAGAAACATCAATTGGTTGTTTCACTATTTATGCATTTATTGGTTGATTCTTTTTAAAAAAAATATGTTTTTATTTTAAAGAGGAAGGGAGAGGGAGAGAAACATCAGTGATGAGAGAGAATCATTGATTGGCTGCCTCCTGCACGCCCCCCTGCTGGAGATAGAGTCGCAACCCGGGCATGTGCCCTTGACTGGAGTCGAACCTGGGACCCTTCAGTCCGCAGGGTGAATGAAGCTCTGTCCACTGAGCCAAACCGGTTAGGACCGTTGGTTGATTCTTGTATGTGCCCTGAACCTGCAGCGATGCTCTAGCCAACTGAGCTACCCTGCCAGGACACGATTTTATTCTTAAAGTCCTAACATTCATTATGGGATTCTTGGAAAGAAAGGAATTCTGGCTATTCCATCAGGTGTTTCCACCTCCCTGTGGGCATGTCTGGGCAGGAGCTTCAGGATCCTTTTGCGAAGGAGTTCTGTTTCCTGTGGAATTGGCCTCCAAGCCCCCCGGCCCTCACCTTGACTGGCCCTCACCTTGACCCGGCGTGGCTGCCTGTGCTTAAGGGGTCTTGGGACTCAGTTCTTTGCTGCTGTGGGATGGGAGGAAGGTCCAGGCCTGAGCCTCTGGGCCTCATAGAGGCTTCCCTGCCGGTGAGGTATGAGCTTTGTTCCCCTGGGGAGGTTGATGTGGTTGCCCTGGCGTGGAGGGGGCGGGGATCCTCCTCCAAAAATACACCCCAGCCTTTGCTTGAGATGGCAACGTCGTCCCCAGGAGGCATTATTTTAGTGGTACAAGCACAGCTCAGCCCTGGAAATTCCTGTTCCTCGAGTTCACCTACTGGCCTGACGTGGTGCTGGGAGGCTCTCGGTCCATACTCGGAAACTGAGGCTCAGAGAGTGTACGTGACCTACCCTGGGTTTGGAGGCCGGTTCCTCTGGGGGCGGGATTTGAACAGCAGGCTGTTCCAGCTGGCCCGTGACCATGACAGTGTTTTTCCCTTTGCAAATGAAGGCAGAGCGCAAGAGGATGGCTTTCCTTTTGTCCGACTTCTCCAGCGGCCCATCTTCGGTGTTTCTTAGTTGTTAACTTTTCTCCTTTCCCTTTTCAATTTCATTTGGATGCCTTTCTTGCCCAGAGTCGGGGAATGTAGGTGCTGACTCATTCGATACCCATCCCAGGTAGGGAGGCCGGCCATGACTCTGCCCAGCACCCAGCCACCGTCCAGCAGCGTTGCCACCCGTCCTGTGGGTGCTGAGTTTGGGCTGCCCCGTTGTCCGGTTTGGGCTGTCCGATTCCCAGGGTCCTCCATCCTCACCTTATCGAGCTGGTGCGGAGGAGGCTGCATGGCCCGCTCTTCTGTCCCTTTCTGGAGGTCACTTGGGAACCTCAGAGGTTGATCTGTTGACACTAGAGGCCTACAAGGTCTTGAAAGCTCCTTGGAAAAACCCTAAAAAGCCCGGGGGCTGACCCTCAGCCTCAGAAGATGGTGCTGGCTGCATTCTGGCTATGACTTTGGTGACTAACCTCTCTGAGCCTTTTAGTTTCTGTCCCTGAAATGGAAATTTTTAGACCAGCCTGCAGCAGGATGGCGTTGCAGATTGGGTGAGCTGTGGCAGCTTGAGTCCTTGGCACGGCACTGGCCTTGCTAAGTGCTCAGGAGACGGTAACTGAAATGCATGTCTGCAATCGGCCACGGAGCTGTTTACCAGGCGCTTGTTTGAGTATCCCTCACATCTGGGAAGAAGGACGGGAGAGCGAGGAACGTAGTCCCAGAAGCCTCCTGGGTAGGGCAGTGCTGGTTCTGTGGGATGTCCTGGGGACAGCATGGGGCTTGGTCAGTGGCGGGATTTGAACCCTGACTCGGCCTCTGCCTGGATGGATGACTGAGTATGTTTTGGCTCCTTTCTCTGGGCCTCGATTTCCTCCTTGATGAGAGTCGGGCCCATGCTCGTGCATAGGAAGGGCCCAGCATGAAAACAGCCTCCTTTCTAGTGAGAGCCGAGGGGCTCTGATGGGAGAAGAGGGGTGCCCCTCGCTCCCCAGCTGTAGTCACACAGCCATGTCTACTGGTGATGGCGGAATAAATCTGCCGTGAGGGGCAGAGGTCCACGATCGGGGAGCCGGAAGGGTCTTAGCTGACGAGGATGCGCAGCTCAGAGCAGCTGGCCTTGCTGGTTGTGCACCCAGCGGCCCTGCCCCACGGGCTGGGCCTCAGCTCTCACGCCCACAAGTGCTCCACCTTTGGCCTCCAGGGAACCTCAGATCACACAAGGCTAGGGTCTGTTCTGTTCTGTGCCATGGTTGGCAGACCCTGCCCCTGGCTGGCCAGGATGAGCGATTTTGGTCCATGGGCTCAGGTGGTCTGTCCTGTCTTTCCTCCAGCCTTTCTGGGAGTGCCGAAGGGGCAAACTCCTTGCATTTGGGATGCTCCCCTGGGAAGGGTGGGGGAGTGTGTGGGCCGCCATTTGGAACATGGGCCCTTATTCTGTGGGTGCCTCTGCACCAGCAATGTGCTCTGACTCCCCTGAGACCTGTGGATGGGGGGGCCATGTGCCTCCAAATCTGTCCCCTTTCCTGAGGGGGAGCCACCATGTGGCAGCCATGTCCTCTGGTTCTCGCAGTCAGCTGACATGTGGAGAGTTGTCAGGCTGACCTTAATGATGTGAGCAGAAAAGCAACGCAAGGCTGATTCCTACAAGTCGCAGGCTGTACAGGTTCCGACAGAAACTCAGGGCCCGCTGGGCTCAGTGGTGAAGGGGCTCCTGCAAGTGGAGGTTCAGGCTCCAGGTCCAGAAGGATTCAGGGGCTCAGTGGATGTCCTCAGGACCGGGGCTCCCTGCCTTCAGGCCCACGTGGCGCAAGGTGAGCTCTCACCGCTGACCTTTACTCGAGCCAGACCCACGCTGAGAGTTCCTGTGTTACCGCAGGTGATGTACGTTACAGTCTGTCGGGTGAGGCACTTCGTGCCCCTGCTTTCTAACTGATGGAGGCACAGAGGGGGCAAATAACTTCCCCTGAGGAACATTTAGTGGTTGGCCGAGCTGAGAGTCAGACCTCAGCAGGTTGGCTCCATCTCAGGCGCAGGCCCCCCAGGGCCCAGGATTCGTTCTGATTGTCTCTCATTGATCAGCCCAAACCACATGCCTGGCCCTGAACCAGTGGCTAGGGCTGGGAGAGCCCTGTTCCCTACCACAGAGTCTGGGTGTGGGCAAGGGGATTCCCACACAGGAAGTTGGGACCGTTCCCTGAAGACAGTGCGGTGGCATTTGGGCAGCCAGGGGGAGGTGGGTGCCTTCTGCCAGCCTGAGGGTTTGCCCACAGTCTCCAGGGCCAGGCCACTGTTCCCCAGAGGGGAGTGAAATTCCCCCAACAAGTTGGAGCCCAAGGCTGGGTCCCTTGTGCCAACAATCTCTTCAGATAAATCTGAGCCTGGTCATTCCCACGGCCAGTGGGCTGCAGGCAGATACGAGGGCCCTGGGCCGTGTGCATTCTGGAGAAAAGGCTCCTGTAATACTGCCTCAGGGATGGGGATGGGATGGGGGCCTTGGGGAAAGGCTGCCTGGAATCCAGGGGCGCCCCTCCATCCCATGCTGTGCGGAACCTCGATGTTCAACATTGAGTGTTTTGGGTAAAAGTCTGTGTCACCATTGCTTCTCGCTCTGTTTCTGTCCTGTGTAGGGAGCCTTAAGAAGGTGTCTTCCTCTGGGAGCCTGGAGGATCTGGCAGCTGTGGACTGTTTGGTTGGGGTTATTGAGCTGGCAGGGGGCCTTTGTGCAGGATCTCAGCACACCTGTCCTGGCCCTCCCATCACAGCAGGCCTGGGGCGCTGCGCAGTCCACGTTGGGGTGGGGAGGAAGTGAATGGTGAGGACGGGTGGCCCTGCGCACCTGAGGCTGGTGTCTGGAAGAGGGCTCAGGGTGCTGGGGCCAGTGAAGAACTCCTTTCTGGACCCCCGCGGGGAATAGAGGAGCCTTGAGAAGCTGGGGCTGCTCTGCCCTGCCCAGACCCTGGCCCTGCTGCCATGTGCCTCTGCCTGGTGTTCCAACATTCCCACAGCCAGTTGCCCTTTCTATGGTGTGGCCTTTGGACGCAGAGAAGCGTTAGTGCTGGTGGTAAAGCAGTGGAAGAGAGGGATCCCCTGAGCCTCCCTTTTGCTGTGACCGCCATGGACAGCCAGCAGGATGGCCTGGCCTGTGTCAGCCCCAAAATGCTGTGGCTCCCTGAGGCCTCTTGAGGCTGTCCGAGGTGGGGAAGGGGCTAGGGAGCTCAGGCCTTGCTCTGTTGTCTAGCTGTGTGGGCTTCCTCAGAGTACCCAGCTCTGAAGCCCTGGGGAGCAAATTTGTGACCTACTGCTTTTGGTCTAGTGGGTGGAACTGCCATTAGGACATGAACTGCCAGGTTGTTCAGATGTGTTATGTGAGGCTATGAGGACGGGTCCTTTAGTTTATCAGCTGGTAAAACCAGCAGGTGAAAACAAAAACCAATGCAGGCTCACATCTGACTTGTGAAAACCACAACAAAACTTGTGTTAGAAAGTAATCAAGTGCAGATTGAGGATGGCTCCTGCTGGCCCTCTCCATCTGGGCCTTGATTCTGTTGTATATAAAATGGGGGACCCTGGAAGGTGGAGGCCCCAGGGCCAGAAGGCACCCACCGGGGGGAAAAGGGAAGTGATGGAGGTCAGCCACCCAGCTAGAGCCATGACATTTCAAAACCTAGAGAGCTCAAGAGGTGCCGTGCCCCGGCTGGGAGGGCTGGGCTGCTCGCTGAGGTCAGGGCGCACATAGGCCTGTCGGCCCTGCCAGGAGCGGCATACCGAGAAGCTGAGCGACACCTTTCCCACCATCTCCTGAGCCCAACAGGGACCCAGAGTGACAAGAGTGTGGAGCTCAGACTAGGGCAGAGCTAGGTTTGCACCCCTGCTCCTCGCCCTCTAGCTCAGGGGTGGGGAGTGTCTGGCCGGGCGGCCCTGCCAAGGCAACCGCAGGCGGGACTCGAAATTCAATAAATCCAGGAGCTTTTTTCATAGCGACATTTATATTAAGTGAATTATAGTAAGTGAATGATGTTACGAATATCGAACTGGCCCTTGGCAGAAAACAGGTTCCCTACCCTGGCTCTAGCTGAATGGCTCACATGTTACTCTCGGAGCTTCAGGTTCCACGCGTCTGTGCGAGGGCCAGTGCTGTCCTGAGGGTTAGAGGAGAGGAGGAGTATAGTGATGGATGCTGACTGGATGCTCACGATGTGCCTGGCATCATTCAGTCCTCCAGAATGCCACCAGTTGAACACCATTGTCACACCCATGTTACAGACGGGAAAACTGAGGCACAGATTACAGACCTGGCCATGGGAGGCATGCAGTCAGTGAAGCTGTTCTTGTTGTTACGAACTGGCTGTTCTTGGGACTTGAGTAAGAACATCAAATGCCCTTGGGCAGAGTCCTGAGCTAGCTGTGGAGGGGAGCAGGCTGGCTCTGAGCTGGGCTTCCTGGGTGGTAGTTTCCCTGGGCAATGGGAAGCCTTTGTCCTCTCCCCAACCCCGGAGGGATCTGAAGGATAAGACATTTGTGGGGCATTTGCTGTAATCACACTGCAAGGGACATTTGAAATTATATCTGCGTTTGAGAAGCTAATTTTAAAGAGCGTTTCCCCCTTCGTAATTATATGCAATCAGCCAGCATGTGTTAAGGGGGGGGGTGGGTCTCTTTTTCCCTCAGTCGAGTGGCCATCTGCTTTTCTCTTCCCGGTCTCTATTCAGCATGTAGCAGGCCACCTTCCTGGTGGAGGGGCCACCAGCCCTTGGCTGCCTAGAGGTCCAAATGAAACCCTTCTGTGTGACTGGCATAGGGACAAGGGAGAAAAGTGGAGGGTGATGCTAGGCCTCTGGCTGGGTGGTGGTAGTTTCTTTCAGGATTGAGGTGTAGGCTGGTGGGTGCGGCTCAGGTGGTTGAGCGATATGCCACGAACTACATTTCGATTCTTGGTCAGGGCACTTGCCCAGGTTGCGTGGCTCTGTCCCCAGTAGGGGATGTATAGGAGGCAGCTGACTAATGTGTGTCTGTCTCTCTCTCTCTCTCTCTCTCTCTCTCTCTCTCTCCCCCCTCCCCCCCGTCCTCTCTCTCTAAAAATAATAAAACAATTAATAAAACCATATTTCAAAAAATTAGAGATG
Organism: Murina feae; assembly: GCA_004026665.1. NCBI lineage: Eukaryota > Metazoa > Chordata > Mammalia > Chiroptera > Vespertilionidae > Murina > Murina feae. Next base: position 8,127 of record PVJC01044227.1, read on the forward strand.
GAGATGCAGGTTGGCGGAGAAGGTGGTAGAATATGGTGTTTTGGTTTGGATGCTGTAGTAGCCAGGATTCTTGTGGATGCAAGTAAGAGAAGAGCCAAATCAGATGAACTTAGGCTGAGAGAGAACTTCTTGGCCCAGGTTACTAAGTGGCACCAGAACAGGTCCCCAGGCCTCTGCGACATGCCTCCTGCCCCTCTCACTTCCTTCTAGGGCTCCTCCACCATGGTCTTTTCTCAGTTCTTCAGCTGCTCTTTCCTACCTCAGGACCTTTGCATATGCTGTTGCTGCTGTCTACCCGACTCTCCCTCCTAACTTTAGATCTCAGCACACAGTCCCCTTCTCTGTCTCAACCTCTTGCGTGTTCCTTTCAGAACAGGTCCCACATGCTTATTTCAGCTGTTGGCTTGTTTACCCTCCTGTCTATGCTATAAGCTCCTTGAGGACAGGTACCCTTTCCATCGCCTTCACTGTTTGTCTCGGCAGTGAAACCGTGCTGGGCACATAGTAGGTGATCAAATAGTATGCGTGAGATCAATGAAATCAGTAGGATACCACTGTGGGTAGAAAGGTGGTTCATGAGAGGGCGAGTTACTAGGAGAAATTTAGTTTGAGAACCTGGCAAAACAAACAAAAAGAGTGCCTTCTACCCACCCCTGTCTTAATGGCAACTGGGATCATTCCTAGGGAGCTGTGGACCAGATGAATATCCCGAGTCAGGGAAGTGTGCACCGCCTTATAGAGACCCCCTGCCCCACACACACATACAAGGGTGGAACAGAGTGAGATGTGGGCCTCTCCTTCGTAAGGAGGAATCGTGTTTAGGAGGAGGCATTGTTTGCTGGTCCTTGGGTTCTTCAGTGGTCATCTTCTTGGCTGCCCTCCGTCAGGTCATGCAAGGAAGAGCCTGCAGTGTTGTAGACAGTGGGAAAGGGGTGCGGTGTTCAGACGAGGTGCCAACAGGGTGGGCAGGTGTTTGGAAGTGTAGCAGAACCAGCCTGTCGGGGGAGGGCACGAAGCCAGGTGTGCGAGGAACAGATGAGGGAAGATTGCTGGACAAGGAAAGGAGGTGGGCAGACGTGTGTCGCAGATGCCTGGATGACAGGGTGGACAAGGGCGGCCTCAGAAAGGCTTTGGGAGGCAGTGAGGTTATGAGTCGTGTCATAGATGTGGAGAGTCACAGGCTGAGGGCGAGTGTGTAGGGACAGCAGGAGAGTGGCCTGGTGGCCTTCAGGACAGAGGTCTGTCTCCTGGCCAGGGAGGCTGCCCTTGGCCACGCTCAAGCATTCTCTTCTGGCTGGAACCAGGGCTTCCTCCTTTTGGCGTGTCTCACTTCTCTTGGCTCCTGGCTTTGGTTGGTGGCAGCTGTGACACCTCTGTGGGACTCTCTGAGGGACTTCTTGAGCTGTTTGGGGCCTGTTGCCATGGCTCCCAGCTGCAGAGCCTGGTAGGGCATGAAGCCAGGCAGGAAGGAGGTGGGGGCATGTGTCCGCCTGCTGGGAGCAGGCTCTGGGGCCCTCGGAGGCCTGGGGCTCATTCTTCCCTCCTTGGGAGGCCCAGCCGGCCTACCCATTGTAGCTTCTCTGCTGTCCTGGGGCCGGAGTCTTGTGGCCAGCCCATTGCTCTCCTCGGTAGGTCCAGAGAGCTCGGAGATGGGGAGGGATCCTGAGGCCCGTGCCCTCACACCTGCCCACGTGCTAGTCTGCCCTCTGTGATGGCATCCGCCTCAGTGTGGATCCCGCCCACCGCAGTGGTGACTAGATTCTCCGGCCTCTTGCATCTTCCTTCCTGTGGGAGCTGGCATCCTCTTCCTACGGCCGAGCTGAGACCTGCTTCCTGTCCTCTGCCTTAGAGAAAGGGTGCCCTCTGCTCGGAGAGTGTGCATTCGAGGCGACATTGTCCTCCAAGGAGCTGTCAACCGTGGGAAGGAGAAATGGGCCTGCCAGCTCCTGCTTCTGGGCCTTACGTAACCCAGGGCACGGCCAGTACCCACACCACGTCTGAGGCCGGTCACAGCTAGCTCCTCAGGAAGTGCCTTCTGCAGGCCTCCAGGGGTCATGGGGGTCAAGGGTCTGAGGAGGGAGTTTAGTCCCCACGGGGGCAATGGATGTGCGGGGAGGGGCAGCAGCTCTGTCCAGAGCACTTTCTCCCCAGACCTGGCTGGACCCCCGCCCTCACAGATGGGGTGGTCACATAGGGTCACGTGATGAGGGTGGTCTTTGTTGACAGACAGACCTGACTTTAGATTGTGGTTCTGCTGAGCTTACTTGCTGTGAGTCTTTGGATGTGTTTCTTTTGTTTGTGTGTGTGTGTGCATGTGCGCGCGCGCATGTGTATTCCAGCTTTATGGAAGTATAACTGGCAAATAAAATTGTAAGCTATTTAAAGTGTGCAGCATGGTGACTTGATATATGTATAAATCATGGAAGGACTTCCACCCTGAGATAATTAAAACACCCATCATCTCACATATTTACCTTTTTAATTTTTATTTTTTGGTGAAATACTTCTCTGAGCAAATTTCAACTAAACACAGTGTTATCAACTAGGTCACTATGTACATCACTAGATCCTACTGCCGTATTCATCTTACAGCTCAAAGTTTGTACCCTTTTACAACCTCTCCCCATTTTTCCCATCCCCAGCCCCTGGCAAACACCATTCTACTCTGTTTCTATGAGTTCAGCTCTTTTTTTTTTTTTTAAGATTCCACATACCATCTAAGCATTACCATGCAGTATATGTGTTTCTGTGTCTGGCTTATTTCACTTAGCATAATGCTTAGGCAAGTTTCTTAATTTCTCTGAATTTCCTCACGTGAACAAATAGAACAGCACCCTCTAATGCAGCTGTGGAAATGAATGCTGCATTGACCATCGGAGTGCCTGCTCCTAGGCCCTCCAGCCACCTCCTCCTCTGTTCCCTCTCTTCCTTGCTTGGGAGAGCAGGCTGCGTGGGGAGCGTGGGCCCAGGACTTACTGGTGTTGCCTCCCATTTGCTTGAGTTGTGCCTAGGCCTTTGGAATCCTCCTTGGAAGTTGAGGGCCTCAGGGCACCAGATGAAGTCGCTGTCTTTCGAGTCCTTAGATCAGTGCGTCTGGAAAGGGGGCTGGGGCTAGGGCCTGGCACCTGGGCCTGTTAATGGAGGCCAAGTGGGCTCTGTTGATGCTAGTGTGCCTGGGTGCTGGGCTCCGGCTTCAGGCGCCTCTGCGTTTGGGGAATGTCTGTAGCTGCTTGGAGCCACTTGGCAGGGTCTGAGGGACATGGCCTTCAGTGGAGCCAGGTGATCTTGGAGTGGGTGTAGGGAGGGCCAGGGGGGGGAGAGGGGAGGTGGAAGGGATAGCTGGTCTGGGCCTCTCTCGTGGGTCTCAAGATGGACCTAAGTAAGGGTCAGGAATCATCACCCCTCCTTACCACTTAACAGGCAAGTCTTCCAGGCCTAGGGCTTCAGGTCTCCACCACCCAGGCCCCTTCCTCCCTGGCCCTGGGCACCTCTTTCCATCAGGGACTCCTGTGTCTGTGTTGGTTATGCCCAGTATACCTTTGGAACCCTGCAGGCACTGTGGGGGCTGAATACCAGCCTTGTCCTTATTGACTGTTAAGGCCCCCAACAAACCTCTGGACAAATTCTCTGCGGACAGGTCACACACGGACTCACGGAACATCTGAGATTCATGTGGTGGCAGAGTGGTAAGAGCCTTGGTTTTTAGGTGGATAGGAAGATCCCGCCGCCCCCCCCCCCCCATGTGTACCCAGAACCTTACATGCAGAAAGGGACTTTGCAGTTACGATTAAGGTTAGGGATCTTGAGATGGGAGATTATCCTGGGTTATCTGAGAGGGCCAAATGTAAACCACAAGGGCCCTTAGAAGAAGTAGACAGGAGGGTCCAAGTTACAAAAGATGTGATAATAGAAACAGGGGTCAAAGTGATGTGGCCACAAGCCAAGGAATGCAGGCATCTTCTAGAAGTGGAAAAGGTGAAGGCAAGATTTCCCCTTACATCCCCCAGAAGGAAACAACCCTGCTGTCGCATTTCAGACTCCTCACCTCCAGAACTGTACGAGAATATCTTGTGTTGTTTTCAACCAGTACGTTTGTGCTGACTTGATAAGTAGCAATAGGACATGAATACAGTGTTCATCTACTGTATGTGTATGGGGCCTAAAAGGGCAGTGGCTGGGTCAAGGTCAGAACCGGGCTCCCTACCCTTAATCACAGACCAATGGATAAAGTTGTTGCTGGACTCCTTGGGCCGCCTTCCCACTCCCTCTCCTGTAAATAGTTGAGGGATTGGTGAAATATTTGAATAAGGGGTTTCAGAGTTGAAATTTCTTGAGATTGTTGGCGAGGGTAACTTCATCTTTGGTTTGATGTGACAGCAGCCCTGGTGTTGTGCAGAGGGGCCCAGGAAACCTCAAATGCCCAGAGGCCCTGGCTTTGCCCCAGTTGCACATGGTACACTACTGATGACCTGTGTTGGTAGTCTCTTTCCTGGCCACCCCCAGGGCGAAGCTCAAAGAGGTCTCTGTCACCTTGCTGTCCCCCTGCCATCCCCAGATATTTGCTGTGTTCAGGGGCCTGTGGTTCCCACATCAGTTCCCTGACTTGCTTTTCTTGGCCACCTGCTTCTCTATGCAGGGCTTATGGCTTATGGCTTATGGCTTGGAGGTCTGTCTGCCCCTGGGCCAGCCCAGGCCTGGACAGAAAAGCCCAGCAAACATCTGATGACAATCAGGGAGCTCAGGGCTTTCGGTTGGAGACCCAGCACAGTATAGAGACCCCCCCCTCCCAACAATGGCAGGGCTCAAGAAACCCTGAACCCTCCACCCTCTGGGAGTGTTCGCAGGAACGGTAGGTGGGGATGTTCAATCTGCTGGGGAGCACAGCCTTCGGAAGGGTCAGCCGCCCAACACACAGGCTGGGACACACACCCGAGCACTTATTTCTTTTTTAAATATGTTTTATTGATTTTTTTTTTACAGAGAGGAAGGGAGAGGGATAGAGAGTTAGAAACATTGATCAACTGCCTCCTGCACACTCCCTACTAGGGATGTGCCCGAAACCAAGGTATATGCCTTTGACTGGAATTGAACCTGGGACCCTTGAGTCCGCAGGCTAACTCTCTCCATTGAGCCAAACTGGTTAGGGTGAGCACTTATTTTTTTACTTAAAAAAAAAAAATGTATTTATTGATCCTGAGAGGAAGGGAGAAGGAGAAAGATAGAAACATAAATGATGAGAAAGAGTCATTGATCAGCTGCCTCCTGCACATCTCCCACTAGGATCAAGCCTGCAGCCGGGACATGCACCCTGACCAGAATCTAACTGTGACCTCCTAGTTCATAGGTAATGCTCTATCACTGAGCCACGCCAGCTGGGCCTGAAGAGTTAGGTGCCAAAGAAACGGTTCAGGCTTTGGCAGGCCTCTCGAGGGAGGCCTCCCCCATGGGTGCCAAGGAGAGACGTGTCAGCACAGGAATGCCTGTCATCTTTCTTCCTCTGTGGCTCACCTTGCTTTTCAGGCTGATGATAAATAACTTAGATGCTTGGGAATGAGCAACTGCTGTGAAGATGCTGAGCCTCTGAGTCATTAGCCCTGAGGCAGGGGGCTAACAGCTGGAGGTGGTGGTGGTGGTGGTGGTGGTGGTGGTGGGAGTCTGGAACTGAGTGTGGAACTGGCTCTTCCTGCAGCCTCTGTGCATCTCCTGCTCCTATAACCTTCCCCTGCAACTTAGGGCCCATCCCTATTTAGGAGAAAGAAAATTTACAGCAATTTCAAGGGGGTAGTAAAAATCTTAAAAAGACATTAAAGTAGAGAATTTTTATATTAAAAGGTCGGGGTGTGTCAAGCACTATTAAGGGAATTTCAACATTAGTTTTCAGATGAAAAATTAGGGGTGGTTTCCATTCTGAAAGGGTGACACTGTGGATGCAGCAGAAGACATCCTTGGATAATCTCCAGCCCACCTCGCCTCAGTTTCCCAATCCTGAACGTTGAGGCGTGTTTAAAGGTACCTCGCAGCAAAGGCCTCTCTGCCCTGGAGGCTGCGCTTTCCTGGGAAGGTGAGTCACTGCCT
>PVJC01044228.1:0-14172 GCA_004026665.1 Murina feae
CTGAGGGCCGAAAACAGTTTCCCTCTCGCTCCTGCTGCAACGGACGCTGCCTAAACGTTTACTCAGGTCCGTGAGTGGCGGCCGCCATGTTGGCTGGGCTAATTTGCATACAGCCGCTCTGATTGGCTGGTGGGCGTGGCTTACCCTGTCTCGGAGAAACGGTTAATTTTAATATTTCGCTTTTATTAGTTTAGATAGTACTGGAAGTCCTAGCCACAGCTGATTACAAGAAAAAAAAGTCATTCATATTAGAAAGAAGGAAGTAAAACCATCATTATTTGCAGATGACATGATATTGTATATAGAAAGCCCTAAATACTCCACCAAAAAATTATTAGATCTAATACATGAATTTGGCAAAGTAGCAGGATACAAAATTAATATCCATAAATCAATGGCATTTTTATACATCAATAATGAACTCTGAGAAAAAGAAACCTTAAAAAAATCCCACTAACTATTACAACCAATAACATAAGGTATGTAGGAATAAATTTAACCAAGGAGGTAAAAAGCCTGCACTTGGAAAATTATAGGATATCAAAGAAAGAAATTGTAGAAGCTACAAATAAGTAGAAGGATGTAGAGTGTTCATGGATTAGAAGAACTAAGATCATTAAAACGCCCATATTACCAAAAGAATCTATGAATTCAATACAATTCCTATTAAGATATCAATAGCACATTTCACATAGCTAGAACAAATATTCCCAAAATTTATATGGAACCAAAAAGATCCCAAATAGCCACAGCAATCTTGCAAAAGAAGAACAACATTGGAGGTATCACAATACCAGATATCTAATTATATGGCAAGTCCACTGTAATAAAAAAAAGCCTGTAATAAAAATAGGTCATTGTAATAAGAACAGGCATATTGACCAATTGAACAGAACAGAGAGCCCAGAAATCAATCCATGACTTTATGTTCAATTAATATTTGAAATGAAAGCAAGAGCATACAACGAAGTAAAGACAGTTTCTTCAATAAATGGTGATGGGAAAATTGGACAAGTATATGTCAAAAAATTAAACTAGACTGCCAATTTATACCATACACAAGAATAAATTCAAAATGAATAAAAGACTTAAATGTAAGTTGTGAAACCACAAAAATTCTATAAGAAAACATAGGAAATGAAATCTCAGACATCTATTGTAGCAATATTTTTGCCAAGATTTCTCTGAGGAGAAGGGAAACTCAGGAAAAGATAAACAAATAGGACTACATCAAGCTAAAAAGTTTCTGCATAACAAAAGAAATATTTAACAAAATGAAAAGGAAACTCCCTGAATGGAAGAAGATATTTGCCAATGATACTTCTGATAAGGGGTTATTGCTAAAATATATAAAGAACTTATACAACTGAATGCCAGAAAGACAAATACAGTGGAACCTCGGTTCACAAACTTAGTTCATTCCAGAAGGTTGTTTGAGAAGCAATTTTTATTCAAAAACTGAATCATTTTTTCCATTAGAAATAATGTAAATTGAATTAATCTGGTACAGACTCCTAAATGATTACCTGCTTTAACCATTCATAAATACAGTACATGTCTAATGTACTGTTTAATCTCTAAATAAACACGTCTTAGATTTATCAATTCACCTCCTATTAGTCTTAAATGAATGCACATATTTGCTTTTTCATATATCACTGCCTCAAAATGCTGTCACTAGCTAAGAGTTTTTGTTTATCCAAATCAAGTTTTTCTATCTCTTCAATTTTGCCTATGATCATTGTTTCTTCTACACCCTCAACCACATCAGCACTCTTGGTGGTATCTTTATGTTTTAAAATTGTGCTAATCATTGACTTTCCCTTCAACAAAAGCATTCTCTCTTTTGTTTGTTACCTGAGAGATGCTTTTTGTCAATGCTGAGGTAGAAGCTTGAAAGGATTGTCAGTTCAAACACCAGATTTTGGTTCCACAATGAGACATTTTTTTCTGTGAACAACTTGGTTAAGAACCTAATTGTTTGAGATGGGAGACATTGGAGAAATGAGGTTTGACTGTAATACAACTTTTAAAATGGACAAAGGACACTAAATAGACACACACTTCTCCAAAGAGGATATACAGATGGCCAAGAAACATATGAAAAAATGCACAAGGTCCCTAATCATCAGAGAGATGCAAATTAAAACTACAATGAGGTATCACTGTACACCTGTCAGAATGGCTACTGCCAACAAATCAACAAACAAGTGCTGGTGAGGATGGGGAGCAAAGGGAACCCTAGTGCAGTGCTGGTGGGAATGCAGACTGGTGCAGCCATTATGGAAAACAGTATGGAATTTCCTCATAAATTAAAAATAGAACCACAATAGAACTGTCTTTTGACCCAGTGATTCCACCTCTGGGAATATACCTAAGAATCCTAGAATAACACTGAAAAAATACATGCACCCCTACGTTCATAGCAGCATCTATAACAAAAGCATAATATGTTAATTAGACTGGACAGCTGAACGACCTTCTGTACATCCTTCCAGCCGACATTTTGAATGAAGCCAGGGCTGCGAGGGCTGAGACTCTTGCATGAATTTTGTGCATCAGGCCTCTAGTCCTATATAATAAAAGCCTAATATGCTAAGTGTCCAGTTGTCTTGTTGTCTTTTCAACCAATCAAAGCATAATATGCTAATGACATGCTAAGGCTGTTCAACTGCTTGCTATGACGTGCACTGACCATCAGGGGGCAGGCGCTCAGGCTAGTAGGTTAGCTTGCTGCTGGAGTCTGGTCACTTGGGACTGAGTGAAAAGGGCCAGATATGCCCTGGAACCCTCCCATGGTCCCTGCCCAGCTGACTAACTTCTCATATCCCTCCCTGGCCCCAATCATGCAGCAGTGGGGTCTTTCAGCCTGCCTGCACCCTCTCACAATTTGGGACCCCTTGGGGGATGTCAGAGAGCCAGTTTCAGCCTGATACTGCAAGCATAAAAGGCTAATATGCAAATTGACCAAATGGCAAAACGACTGGTTGCTATGACTCTCACTGACCACCAGGGGACAGATACTCAATGCAGGAGTGCCACTCAGCCAGAAGCTGGGCTCATGGCTGGCGAGTGCAGCAGTGGTGGTGGGAGCCTCTCCTGCCTCCGTGGCAGTGCTAAGGATGTCCGACTTTTGGTTCAGGCCCACTCCCTGTGGGCTGAAGGAACTCCCCTGGACAAGTGCATGAATTTCATGCACCAGGCCTCTAGTTATTTATAATAGCTAAGATCTGGAAACAGCCCAAGTGCCCATTATTAGTAGATGAGTGGGGGGAAAAAAGCTGTGGTTTATTTATGGTACACCATTGAACACTATCTTAACTAATAAAAGCGAAATATTAAAATTAACCATTTCTCCTGGATGGGGTTAGCCACGCCCATCAGCCAATCAGAGCTGCTATATGCAAATTAGCCCAGCCAAGATGGCGGAGGCCACAGCCCCGGTGTGCAGCTTCTCGAGGGCTGCGGCCTCCACCATCTTGGGAGCCTCCTGCCTGGGAAGGCATCCAGAGCCTTGGGCCTGCAGATGCCTTCCCAGGTGGGAGCCTGGGGTGGGGGAGGCGGGGACCAGGCAGCTGGACCCTGTGGCCCCCACCTGGGAGGCCCGCGGGGGTCCGACCGGTGCCGCTGCAGCCTCGGCTTCCCGGACGGGAACCTTCCGGGGCGCGGGGACAAGGCGGGTGGCCCGTAGGGTCAGTGGGAGCTGTGGCCAGCCTGAAAACTGCCCTCAGCCCCTCACCCAGGCTTGCTACACCCGCTGGGGTGAGGGTCTCCACTGGGGAGCTTGGCCAGCTTGCAAACAGACATTGGCCCCTCACCCAGGCTGGCCAGGCACACCAGCAGGTAGACATCCCCAGAGGGGTCCCAGACCGGGAGAGGGCACAGGCCGGGCTGAGGGACCCCCCCACAGTGCACAAATTTTTGTGCACCGGGCCCCTAGTACAGCTATAAAAAAGAATGAGCTCTTATCCTTTGTGACAGCTCAGAGAGACTGGAGAGTATTACACTAACTTAAATAAGCAGTAAGAGAAAGAAAAGTATCACATGATCTCATGTAGAATCTAATAAACTGATGCACAAAATAGATCCAGCAGCATAGAAGCATGGAACAGACTGATAGATTTCTGAGGGGAAGGGGATGGAGGGACCAGGAAGGGATTAACTAAACAACATATAGTCATAACTCATGGACACAAATAATAGTGTGGTGATGTCTTGGGGTGGGGTGGGGGCTGGGCAGAGGGGAGCAAAGGAGCAGGAAATGGGGAACATCTGTCAACAATAAATTTTGAAAAAGAAATGCATGAGAATAATAAATGCCAAATTTAGGATGATAATAGCTACACAGTGTCTGGGATAGTTATGATTAGGGAAAGGAACACAGGGGTCTCGACTGCATTAATTATGTTTAATTCTGCAATTAGGCAACAGGATTATGAATTTCATTTCTGGATATTTAAATAATACAATTAAATATTTAAAAATACTTTATAATGACAGCACCCTGAAATTCAAGTTTTTAAGGTCTTCTCAATTTGGGATTCTACTCCCTGTCTTATTTAATTTTTTACAGCCCATTACAGAGTTCTGTTCAGGGTCCATCTCCTCTCTATGTCATTCAAAAAGGTCATTGTTAAGTGCATTTCTTTATCATCTTCAGAAATGCATGTCCACTCAGTCAGGTATGTTGCCCTAAAATCTTTGTTGCTGATTTCTCTATTTTTTATAAACTCTTTCCCCTCTGAAATTGTGTGTGTGTGTGTGTGTGTGTGTGTGTGTGTGTGAGAGAGAGAGAGAGAGAGAGAGAGAGAGAGAGAGAGAGAGAGAGAGACTCTTCTTTATCACCTTCCAAATCTATTTGTGTGATTTTTTTACTCATAGTTCAGGAGTTCTGATCTTGATTGTAATTGCACATAAAATTACCTGTGGAGCTCTTACAAAAGATTGGTGTCTGGGCCGCAACTCAGTTCCCACTTCAAACAGTTATGAATAATATAATTTTTAAAAAGCTTTCAAGGTGATTGTTGCACCACAGCTATACCCTGATCATGCTGTAAAGACATAGGCCATCTTTTCTTAGCTATCGCTACACCAGCACAAAATTTCACATACATGAAATGTGAAATATATAAATATGAGCTCAAATACCAATTTTAGTCCATGAAAGTAGGAAAAGCTAATAATCTCAAGAAACTGCTGCACTATTTTTCCTCTGACATTACAACATGTAAAAAAGTTCACTTAACAGTAACTAGACCTTTAATAGTTCAGTGTCATGAATATTTAGAAGCAAGTTACCTAAATGTGCAAACATGAACAGCTGGACTGAAATCAAACACTTCCTAAAGTGATGTTAAATACTGGTGACCAAGGAGCCAAGGCCATAAAGAAGAGCTTTTAGTTCAGGTGTTTGACAACAGATTCTTCATCTCAGAAGGGATCAGAGTAGTAGTACACAAGTGTACAGGCTATAGCAGGAAGAATATTGGGCATTTAGTTAAAAAAAAAGAAAATGCAAAGATGTTAAAAATTGGTCAGGATGGTATGCAACAGTTGCATAAATGTAGAATCCTGTTCTAAGTCTCCTAATTAAATATTAACTGTATATAACTTATGTTGCATTGTTCCTTAGAGGCCAGATGGTAATTAAACATCTAAAGTGTTTAATCTGTGTTAATTTCATTAAAATTATTTATTTCTATTAGCATTAAAAGCAAGAGCTAGATGATTATTTACATCATTAGTATCCCTTAAAAAAGAGAATGTGGTTTTAAACTAATTTTTCAGAAAGAAAGTGAGTAGATAAACTAGACAACTTCTAAAAGTATGTTTTTATTGATTTGAGAGAGAGAGGAAGGGAGAGGAAGAGAAACACTGATGAGAGAAACATTGATCGGTTCATGCCCCCTAAATCCCTTGGGGATCTACCTCACAGCTTGGGCATGTGGCCTGACCAGGAATTGAACCAGCAACGTCTGGGTGCATGGGATGATACTCAACTAACTGAACCACACTGGCCAGACATTTTAATATCTCCTACAATCCTTAACATTTTAAACTAAATTATTTCTGTTAATTTATTTTTAAGTTCACTAATTTTTTTCCTAGGCCATATCACATCAGCTGATGAGCACACAGAAGGCATTCTTCATTTCTGTCATAGTGTTTTTGATTTCTTGCATGTCCTTTTGTTTCCTTGTCAAATTGTCCATTTCTGCTTACATTGCTCCTCTATTCTCTTTTTAAAAAAATTTTAAACAATCTTTATTGTTGAGAGTTTTACAGATGTCCCTCTTTTTTCCCCTTCATTGCCCCTTTCCATTCAGTTCCTGCCCCACCCCAGGCCTTCACCACTCCATTGTCTATGTTCATATGTAATGCATATTTGCATATAAGATGTTTGTTTAATCTCTTCCTGCCCTTACCCTCTTTCCTTCTGAGAATCAACAGTCTGTTCCATTTCCATGCCTCTGATTCTATTTTATTCACTTGTTTATTCTGTTCACTAGATTTCTTATTCATTTATTTTGATTTTTAGATTCAATTGTTGATAGGTATGTATTTGTTGCCATTTTGTTGTTCATATTTTTTTTTATCTTTTTTTTCTTCTTCCTCATCTTAAAGAAAAACCTTCAACATTTCATATAATACTTGTTGGGTGGTGATGAACTCTTTAGCTTTTTCTTGTCTGTGGAACTCTTTATCTGACCTTCAATTCAAATGGTAGCTCTGCTGGGCAGAGTAATTTTGGTTGTAGGTCCTTGCTGTTCATCACTTTGAATATTTCTTGCCACTCCCTTCTGGCATGGGGCTGGCAGCCAACCTCGAAGCTTCTCCCCCCTGCCAGCCTGCCCCTGATTGCACCTCCCACACCAGTAGGGGGCAGGGCTGACCAGCCAATTTCCTGCAACCCCTCCCCCTGCCTGGCCTCACCCCAAATTAGCCCCCCCTACCTCAACCAGGGGCAAGGCCAGCCAGCCAACTACCCATGGCCCTTCCCTCAGGTCACTGGCCCCTGATTGGCACCCCCCACCACATTGAGGGATGGACCCAGCTGGCCCATCGCCTACAGCCCTTCCCATGGCTGCCCTGCCCCCTCCAATCCCAATCACGGGTGGGGCCTGCTGGCCAATCACCTGTGGCCCTTTCCCCCAGCCAGCCTGGGCCTGATTGGGATAGGCTGGCTGGCCAACCTCCTGCCATTGCCTCCTCCTGACAGGCCCAGCCCTGATCTGCCCCAATTGGGGCCCTGCCGGCTGGACCCCACCTGAGCATGAATTCGTGCACTAGGCCCCTAGTTATTAATAATGAACTACAAAGTTTGCAAATAACTGATTACTATAATCATGTTGCGTTCATTTCCCTTATGTGCAGGCGCACCATTTCTCTTCACTAATACTAGCAGCAAATATTTTAGCAGCCCATTGCCATGTCATTAGTCTTGGTCTGACTTGTTTCATGTATGCAACAGTAAATATTTCACTTTTGGAGAACAAGAAAAATAGGTTTATTTGCATTACGCTTATTAATTCATGCAGTTATTCAGTGTCTGCTAAGTTAATGTTCAAGAAAAAATATTAATTTTTATTAAAACATTCTATTATTTTATATTAACAATTAGTCATTTATTTCAGCCCATTTGTATTCAGCATGTTCATGAAAATAAACCTACATTTCTAAGAAAACTGAAGCTTTTGTTTTTTTGCAGCCCACATAAACTTAAACCTTGTTTATTTGTCGCATGTTAGCTTTTGAGCTTGACATGCTTGCTTTATTCCCTCCTGTGGAACAGGCGGGAATATAAAAACTTTTTTTATATAAAAAAACTTTTTTTATGTATAAAAACTTTTTGTATATAAAAACTTTATATATATATATATATTAGTGATTTTTTACAGAGAGAAAGGGAGAGGGATAGAGAGTTAGAAACATTGATTAGCTGCCTCCTGCACAACCCACTCCCCCCCTCCCCCCCCCCAGGGATGTACCTGCAACCAAGGTACATGCCCTTGACCGGAATCGAACCTTGAGTCCGCAGGCCTACGCTCTATCCACTGAGCCAAACTGGTTAAGGTGCTGTAGTTAACTTTGATGTATCATCCTTGGACCTAAAGCAACTACTGTCTCTCATCATCTCTCACCTGATTGAAAACTTGGCTAATGCAGTTGTCTCCTCTCTCTTCCATGAAAAAAAAAAAAGACAAAAACTCAACTTGAGTTCGAATCTCCTTCAGCTTCATTTTCCATTTCTTTCTCCTCTTTACAGCCAAACCTCTAAAAAAAATTGTTTCTACTTATTGTCTACAATTCCTGCTTTCCTGCACTCTCTTGAACCTACTCCAGTCTGCCTCTTGCCTCTTTCTCTCCATAAGAATTTTTTTTCCAGGGTCACCAGTAAGTGCCATGAGGCCAAATCTGGGTAATACTAAAACTGGGTAATTCACAGTTCTGGTATTGCCTCACCTTTGAGCAGCTTTTGGTCTAAGAATAGCTTTTGACACAAATGATCATCCATTCCTTCTCGAAACACTTTCTTTCTCCACACAGAGGCCCTCCTTGCTCTTGACTGTCTTCTGTCTTGCCAGCTATCTCTTCCCAATTGTCCGTGTGGAATAATCTGGCTCTGCCTTACCTTGATAATGTGTGAGTCAGTCTGCCTCAGAAACTATTTTGTTTTCTATGTATATTCACTTACTAGGCAATGTCATTCAGTTCCACGGTTTTCATGCAATCTCTGTAAAAATTCTAAAATTAATATCTGCCTGTTCCACATAGATATCTGCAAGTACCTAAAACATGGATTGTCCCAAACTGAACTCTTAATTAAACCTCTTCCTCCTCAAGCCACTCCATTGTATACATTTCAGTATTATTATTTGCCAGCTGCTAAATGCCAAAGACAGAAAGCTGGTTCTCAAATAATTGTTAATAATTAAATTTTGTTTTTAAAAGCATAGTATGATAGAGTTTCCCCAGTGTGAACTCTACCTGTTTAGGTGAAACCTTCTCTTATTTTAAGGTGATGAGTGATGAGAACTAATATAATAATGTAGGACTTTTTCTTCCTCTTTCTTTTTCAAGCAAGAGACATTGAGTCTATTATTTGGGCTGTGTATGGAAGTGGGCTCAGTCAGAACCTGGGTTCCAGAATGCAGCTTAGTGCAGGCTAGTTATTTGGAACATTAAAAAATGATTGTAGCTTAGCCAATGCATTTTGGGGAATACATTAATTATGCAAAGTGACATTTATCTTTAATGTGATTGCTACTTTTCTATAGAATTTAAGTAAAAATGTAAACAGTAACATATCACTTGAATATTGTGTCTCTAACTACAAGGATGCATCTACAAAATCATGTTTCTTTAGCACGTGTGGAATAACTCTATCACCATCTGAGTGTTGCTGCATTGCCCAAGCCCAGATCTTCATGCATCACACTAAACTCCCTTTGAAGTTCCAAAGGCCCTACCCATTTAATCTATTCAGTTTGTAGATATTTGTTTTGGCTAGCTCAGTATAAGCACTTTATTTTTCTCAAGCAAATGAATCCTTATTTTAAAACCGTGTATGTGTGTGTATGTGTGCACTCTCAGAGAACCTTGTAAGTAGTAAAATTTTCTCAATACCAGAAAAATACTCATGACTTTTTAAGAAGTTATTTGCTATTTTAGAAAACCAATCGCATACAGAAAGTAGAGATGACAGTTTATTTGATGTTGGTAATTTATTTTTCTGCTGAAAATCAACCCCAACTAAAAAGAAAATCATAAAATAGCAGTTGTATTTGAACATTGTTAGTGTTACTTTTGATTATCCTTATGTCACTCATTAAGTACTTCAAAGTGAAGTTCATAACCACAATTAGTTTCTAATCTCTTCTCTGCACTACACTATACCATTCCCACACTTGAATAGCATTTTTCAAATGAAGCTGGCATGTTTGCTTTCCTAGAATAGCAGTAACAGGTATGTCTGAGAGAAAATGTGTATGGGGACAAGCATAAACTGTCATATTTCTCATACTCAATTCTTTTTTTATAGCAAAGGTAGAAATTTATTGAAGAACAAGTACAGACTCCCACATGGGGAAGGGGAAAGAATCTCACAGCACAGACTACCAAGTGGGGAAGGGGAAAGAGTCCCTCATACTCTATTCTTAATAACAGAGCTATCAGTAGTCTCTGTAGGCTTCACTTATTTTTCTAATTATAATGTCAGCCCTCTGAAGCAACACTTGTGTGTTTGAAGCAACTCTTTTCGGTTGAATCCTGATACAATAAGTTGTAAGGCACACTTAAAAATTTTTTTTCAACAAAAAAATCTATCTCACTGAATAACCTTGTCAAAGCACAGCAGGAGCTCTGCTCAGCACTGCTGCTCTCAGTTGCTCTGAGTCATGTATTTCTCTAAATTCTTCCCAACTACGCCAGGGCAGGTTCCTACTTGAACCCTGCCCACTGTACTAACTGTTGGGAACTTAATCCAAGTTCCTCCTTTATCTTCTGCTCACTAGTTATAGGTATTGAGTCCAAGCCCCTCGGCTTAGGGACTGGACCTTCTTGGATGCTGGATCTTAGATGGAGAAGCTATGAGAAGTTGTGGGTAAAGAAGAATGAGTCTTTATTGCAGAAGCCAGTGGCCATATATCCACCTGACAACACAGTCCTTCACAACAAAGTCCATACAGTGTCCCAATCAAGCAGCTTTACACTGGCTGGTAAATACATATCTTTCCTACACAGTAGTAGCAGTCTCTATACCCACAGTTACTATCTGAGCAGCTGCACGCTGCCCCTAGACTTACTGCCTCCCATCGTAGCAGTACTTAAGCTCTCTGGCTCAGCAGCTTCTCCTGTCTTCCCTGCCCAGTGCACTGGCTGGTCTCTGTAGCCTACTACTTCCGAGGTTCTCTCTCAGCTCACTGACTAGTTAACATGGTAGCTGTATCTGAGCTCTCTATGAACTCCAGCTCTCAGTTACATCTCAGCATCGTCTTTCTATTCCTCCCAGATGCTCTCTAGCCCTTTCCCTCTTCCCAGCTACTCTTTCTAGCTGGTCAATAACGTGTATATTACTACTTAGACAAAAGAGGCCTCTAGTCAGCAGTGACATCAATCATTTGGGTTATAAAAGGGCACAGCGTACTGTGATATTGCAATGACCTTGCAGCTGTGTATGGTATCTTAGCCTAGGCGCAGAGTGGCCTTGGACAGTCCGGTGTATTGACAAGGCCTCTGTGCTTTAATTGGCCTTGACTACTAGGCATCTCTAGCATGGTTCCACAGACCTTTAAAATTAAAAGGAACATGAATGTACCCTAGGATATTGATTCTTATTGGAGAGGTGGAGGAAGTGGAAGCTGATAAAGACATATAGGCTTAGCCAGAAGCGGGGAAATCAGAATCTTACTATCCACAAAGAGAGAGGAAGATGTTCCCAGAAGGAAGTTAGCAATGTGTCACATGTGTCTGAGAGTTCAGAAAATTAATGACTGAAAAAACACCATTTAATTTCAACCAAAAAATTGTTATCTTCAGTGAATTCAATTTTAGGCAAGTCTGCAGGAAACATTTGGAACTCAGCTAAGAATTGGAGGAAAAGAGGGTCTTAGAAAGTAGAAAAACCTAGTGTAGAGAAGTTTGTAGAGAGCTGTCAAGAAATTGGGCTGGGAAGGAGGGAGAGGAGAAAGCAGAATTAAGATGTAAGGCTGGGGTTGATATCACAAAATTATTAAACATAAGAGGCATTACAGAGTGCCTCTTATTTAAGTGCAGAAAAGAAGGATCCAGAAGATAGAGGAAAGATTGAAGACTGAGGTGGGAGAAAGGGATGTGATGCAGCAGGAGACACTTAGGTGGCAGAGTGAGATTCATTTTGCAGGAGAGGAACCAAACATCATTGTGACAAAAGCCAGAAAGCATTAAGAGGTGACAAAGATAAAAGTGGAGTAGATCTTCAGTATCTATGCTAGGACTGCACATTTGTAAACATTGCTATTTGCTCTTTCTGATATGCTTAATTTCCTTCCTCTATGTACACATATACTCATACCCTTATTTCTATACAGCACACAAAGGTCATTCCCAGAGCCTTCCTTGGCAAGGATGTGCAATCTGCTTTGGGAGTTTCTCCTGGTGCTCACAGATGCTCCCTGTGCATACTTGGTTCTGCAATAGGCATTTACTTGTCAGTTTCCTCCTTCAGATTGGGAAAGAAAGCACATCTTATCTGTCTTTATATCTCAGAGACTATTGCATATGAGGAATGTCATCTGCATTTGTTAAATCAATGATCAATCCATTTAATTGAAATGAATTGCCACAGGCAAACCTCTTCTGGACAATAATTGGCAGGTGATCTCTCTGTCCTTACCTACTGTGAATCTCTGCTCCTGGCTTGATTCACTTTTAATCATCTCTGCCCTGCAACTCTTATTTTCTAGGAGCTTGGTTTTACTCCAGGTTTTAGGAATGCAGCTTCACCCAACCTCTTTCTTTATGACAAAAAGCGACCCTAAGTAACATATTTTTTCATTAAATATTATGGCTTAATGGAGAAATGCAGAATGTGCAGAACAGGAATCAGTACAAAGTGGGATATGAAAAATCAACTTAAAATCTCATTGACAATTAATCCTTACTCTAGGGAAACTCTCACAGCTATCTTTCTCATGAGAACACAGGCTGCCACCCTGGTCAGAGGCTGCCCAATCATTATCCCTCCCCAGAATTCCTTTTCTGCTTTTTTCCCATGTTATGGCACTCACTCCTCCCTACAAGGACTGTGGTAAGCAGAAAGATGGTTCCTCCAAGGTGTCCATGTCTTAATCCTCAGAACCTGCAAATATGCTATGTTACATGACAAAGGGAATTCATGTTACAAATCATCTGGCCTTAAAACAAGGAGAATGTCCTGAATTATCCAGACAGATCCAACATAATCACAGGGCCTTTAAAAGTGAAGAAGTAAACAGCAATGTCAGTAAGACTCCATTGGCTGTTGCAGGCTTTGAAGATGGAAAGAGCCACAACCAAGAAATGCTGGTGGCCTCTAAAAGCTGGAAAAGGCAAGAAAATTAATTCTACTCTCAAGTCTCCACAAAGAGACTCAGCTCTCCTGACATTTCAACTTTAGTCCCCTAAGAGCCATGTTGGCTTTCTTATTTACAGAACTATAAGATTATACATTTGTGTTGTATTAAGCCATTAACTTTTTAAAAACAATTTTCTATTACAACAAACAGAACACATATACAAGGACCAAGATAACAAACCCAAATTCATTTTGATATGACATATCGTAATTTCTTTGACTCAAAATTTGCTATAACCCAAGTCTTGAGACTTTCCTTTGCCAAATTAAAAATAATATTAACTGAATTTCCTTTATAAAATAGTCATTTATCCCTAAGGTGAATGGAAATGAGCTCTCTTATGCTCAAGCCCCCTTATATTTATGACATGTTTCTTTAAAAAAATTATTGTTGAGAATATTACAGATGGCTCCCTTCCTCCATGCCCCCATTCCCCTTCTCCATCAGGTTCCCACCCTGCCCCAAGACTTCACCAACCTATTGTCTATAATCATAGATTATATATATATATATATATATATATATATATATATATATATATATATACTAATAAAAGCGAAATAGTAAAATTAACCCTTTCTCCGAGACAGGGTAAGCCACGCCCACCAGCCAATCAGAGTGGCTGTATGCAAATTAGCCCAGCCAACATGGCAGCCGCCACTCACGGACCTGAGTAAACGTTTAGGCAGCGTCCTTTGCAGCAGGAGCGAAAGCGATACTGTTTTCGGCCCTTGGCGGGCAGGCTCCGAAACATGTTTCAATAATGTAACAATCATAGAATCCTCGGGAGCTGAAGGGAACAGCAGCCTGGCCTGCCTTACTAAGAGTAACAAAGTCTCATTATAGATGCTGCGCTGCGAGGTGAAGCAAAGGAGGTTTCGTTACCTCAGCCCACCTCAGCTTAAAGGAACAGAAACCTACATCCAGCCGGCCTTGCTGGGACATTGGGTCAATGGGAGCTGTGGGCAGCCTTAAAGCCCCTCACCCAGGCTGGTCAGTCACGCCAGCAGGTAGACATCCCCTGAGGGGTCCCAGACTGCGAGAGGGCACAGGCCGGGCTGAGGGACCTCCCGAGTGC
>PVJC01044229.1:0-14189 GCA_004026665.1 Murina feae
CAGGAAGTCAGCTGAGGGTCAGTAACTAACAGAATTAAAGCCAGAAATATCTGGGCAAGCTGGCAAGATGGACTGAATCGAACAAGATAAAATTAGGAATAAATGCAAGGGTTCTATATCTGGGTCCCAGGTAGTATCTGTACAAGCATGAAGTGGAAGTGGGTAGGCGATGCAGTTAAAGAGCAAGTTTAAAAGAGAGTTGGGATTTTTTTTTCAGTTGATACTAAACTTAACAGGTATACTGGTATAGATTCCTACTTCAACCCCACAGAGTTCCAACAGAAATATAAAATGAAAAACAAGAGAAGTGATCATCTTACTCTACTCGGTGCTGATTAGGCCTCCCCTGATATTTTGTGTTTTATTCATTAAGAATGAAGAAATTAGAGAAAACTAGAACAAGAGTGATAATGATAGTGAGGACACTGAACCCAATGGCCTGTGAGGCAGGATGGAGTCTGGAAAGGGCACTGACCGGGGAGTGGAGAGCCAGGTTATGCTATTAACTGGCTGTGAGATCCTGACCAAGCAAGTAATTCTCTATGGAGGCGATGACAGGCCTCATGGATAGAAGCACAGAAGGTGGTGGTTGGCTGGCCTGTTCTCCTAATGAGGTTTTGGGTCTCTGGTTAGGCTACAGTATAGATGGGTTCCTTTCTCCTTACCTCACCCATCAAGCAAAATTTTACACTCTTGAAATGCCATTGACATTTGCAAATTATACTAATTCTTTCCCTTGGGAAATCATAGGGGCCTGAGTTAAAACTTAGCCTTTGCTACTAGCTTTGTGACCAAACTTTCTGAGACTCTCTTTGTTTGTGAAGTAGGGTTAATATCAGCTTCTGTGTGATATGAATATTGAGATAATGCATGTACAAAATATAGCACAATGTGGGGCACAAAGTAGGTGCCAATTAATGATATAGGTAATGTTACTACATTTACTACCACCATCCCTCCTCTTTCTTTCTCTCCACCTCCTCCGCTGGCCAGGCACTGTGCTGGGTGCAGGGGGAAAGAGTCACACTCCTCGCCTGCACCAAGCTTACAATCTAATCAGCACTGTCCAGTGGAACTTTCTGCAATAATTGGAATATTCCACATGTGTATTCTCCAATATGGTAGCCAGCGGCCATATGTGGCATTTGGGCACTGGAAATGTGACTGCAGAATGGAATTTTAAATTTAATTTTAATGAAAATGGTGATAGTCCCATGTGAAAATAGACAGCACAGCTCTAGACACCTTTCAGGTACCTTTCTGAGCAGAATGAAGATGCATCAGAAGAGCAATGTTCATAAAGCACCAGCACAGTAGCTAGAAGATTCTCTTATGAGCCCATTCATCACATTTAATTCTCAGGTGCTGGGGGCACAGTGCCAGCTGTACCTTCCGGGAGATCACAGTTGAGTGGGGGATATGCAGATAAATCTTTTTTACCATAGGGAGGTGAGCGTATGCCCAGGTGCTACAGGTGGAGCAGAGCGAGGTCTCTAACCTAGATGAACAGTCAGGGAAGGATTCTCAGAGGGACATTTTAAGACCTGAGTGGTTTTGAATAAGTAGATTTCATAGTGGGGGCTCAATTGACATTTATTCCTTTTACAGTAAGAGATTATATTCCAGCACCACTAATCCCACTGCTGGTGGCAGAGGTGGCTATGAAGCAAACCAGAGAGAACTCAGAGTAAGAGCCAATTTGTTTTCTTTGAAAATTTCCCCTTTGTGTCTTTTTTGTATTGCCTAATTCAGTTTCTCTCCTGTGGCCACATTTTCTTTATCTGAGAACATTTTTTTAAATCATGTGTATAACCTTATTTTTAAATTTTATTTGTAGTCACTAAACATCAGTGCTTTTGGGAGGTGAGGGGTGGTGAACTCTGTTACAGCATAAAGTGATATCAACTCACACTGTAGTTTGGTTGTGGAATTGGGATACTTAGAGGAAACAAACAGCTCTGTGAACATGGCCAGTCTGTGAAGAAGCTGTTACAGATTGGTTGGGTTGGCTGAATCTGGCTGGTAATGATGCACATTCATAGGAGTGAGGGCTGTTCTAACTACTTGTGTAGAGAAGGGGGATCTTAAGCTTATATACGTTTTTTACACAATAGTTCAAAGTTAATATGTGACCTCTAGCCAGAAAATCCTGCAACTGACACATGTTTACATAAAAATGGGTTCAGCTTCATATTGTATGGGTTCCATACTCATACTTGTGTGTGTACAGCAGGATTACTGTGATTCCTTCTCCCATGAGACCAGGGAGATGCTTGTGTGGTCTGGCTTGGTTGTGTGAGGCCCTGGTCTATGTGAGTTCCTAGAGGCTCTCTGCTTTGACTGTGGCAGAGTTGCCTCTGCTGGATGGAAGTGTAAATTGCTGTAGCCTTTCCGAAAAGCAGCTTGTCATATATACCAGGGGCCTTAAAACATTCATACCATTTGGCCCAGTGATTCTACTTCTAGGAATTCTATTCAAAGGAAGTATTTGGAAATGTGTGCAGCAGACTTTGCCTGGGGATGTTGTACAGTTATTTGTAGTTGCTAAAGACAGGAAACAACTTAAACTATTAACAGTGTGATACTATGCAGTCATGAAGCTGATGTTCATGAGGGACTTTTTGCTACAACACTAATTAGAAAAAAAGGAAAGAAGCATTAGCTACAGAGGCTAAGCAACTTCCCAGGAGTCAGACAGCCTGGGTTTGAATCTTGGCTTTGCCACATACTAGCTGTGTGACTTGGGCAAGTCACCTGAACACTGTGATGTTGATAATACATAAATACTTGCCTTAGAAAGACTTCTGAGGATTAAATGCACTGTGAATATAAAATACTTAATACCTGCAAAGTACATGTTTTAAGTACCCAGTAAATGTTGGCTGTCTATGGATTGTAAGATTTCAAAGCAAAAAAATAGATGGAAAGAAAATACACAAATATATTGACAGTGTGGAATCTAGGTGATCAAATTGTAGGTGTTTTGTTTTGTTCTTTATACAGTTTTCAGCTTTCCAAATTTCCTGCATTCAATTGACATGAATTACTTTTATATTAAAAGAGTTTGTAATAATGATGTAATTCAATTATATATGTATATAAAAGAGTAATATGCAAATTGATCCTCACTCTGAGACACCTAAGCCACGCCCACCAGCCAAGCCAAGCCCACCAGCCAATTAGAGCAACTATATGCAAATTAACCCAGCCAAAATGGCAGTTGGCAGCCACGGAGCTGGAATAAGCAGGAGGCTTTCCCCAGAGATGGAGGAAGCTAAGGTTCCTATCTGCCTAGGCCAGCTGTGGCCTTCGCTTATGGCAACAAAGTTTCAATTATAGAAGAAGATAAACAAACCTCGGTTACCTGCTTCCTGCCTTGGGCTCAAGGAAGTGCTGGGAGCCTGGATTGTCAGGGGCAACTCAACCTGGGCTCCAGTTAAAGCAACAAAGTTTCAACTTTAGAAGTTAAATAAATCCCAGATACCAGTTTCCAGCCAGCCTAGCTGCAAACAGCCATTAGCCACTCACCCAGGCTGACCAGGTACCCCAGCAGGACCCACTCCCTGAAGGGGATGTGGCCAGCCTGAAAACGGCCATCAGCCCCTCATCCAGGCTGGTCAGGTACCCCAGTAGGGACCCGAACCCCGAAGGGACTGTGGGCAGCCTGCAAACAGCTATCAGCCCCTCACCGAGGCTGGCCACACCCCCATGGGGTGAGGGTCCCCACTGGGAGGCTTGGCCAGCCTGCAAACAGCCATTAGCTCCTCACCCAGGCTGTCCAGGCATGGCAGCAGGTGGACATCCCCTGAGGGGTCCCAGATTGCGAGAGGGCACAGGCCGGGCTGAGGGACCCCCCCCCCCACCACCACCCAAGTGCACAAATTTTTGTGCACCGGGCCCCTAGTATATACATACTAAAGAGTTTTACCCACAACAAAAAGGTACTTCTCTCTTCCCTCTCCCCATCCAAAGGAGGAGCTGGAGGCAGCCTTCTCCCCTGGGGATCAGCAGGAGGGAGAGCTGCTTTATGGCTTCTTCCTCTGACAGATGGCACAGTGCACAGCCCAGACCTCTGGGTGTACAGGGTTGGCAGGATTCTCTGACACTTGTTGAAGGTGCTCTGAGGAGAGTTTGGGTAGGGGCAAGGAACAGATGTTCTTAGCAGTTTCTCTTCTTTCTGAGGCTAGATTCCAAGATGTTCTGACATTTATTATTTTCTCCCAAGTCTAGGTTGATCTGAACTAAACACTGACATAAAATTGTAAGGTGGCAAAGATTCATCTACTGGCTCGCTATCCGCAAAACCTTCCCTTAAAAATACCTGTAATAATGCCTACAGCCCTATACACAAACTTTAGGCAAAATTGGCAAAGAAAATACTTAGATGGGGGTACAACAGGAGAACAACAGGAAAGTTAGCTTAGCTGCAGCTGCTTTATTTAAGGTGTATAATTTATATTAGGACAGAATATTTGGCAAATACAGCCTTCCTAAAACCACAGATGGTGAAGTCCCTCCCCATGTTAGGACATATCCCTGGAATGAGAGGGTCATAAAGCGCAAAGGTGTGTGCGTGTGCGTGTGTGTGTGACCAAACAATGATAACATTTGCCCCCTAATATCTAATGTCCTTCATTTCTTCATTGACAATGAGTCTCTGCAGGCTGCGTTTTAGGCAAAGAATCCCAGGCACCGAAATAGGATGACGTTCCCAGGACTGGAACCAAAGGGAAAGTCCTGACCCTGTGTCTTGACTGCTGCCCCTCATCAGTGACCCCCCCCCCCCCCGCCCCGGGTCCGCACCTCCAGAGCCAAGGTGCACTCCCCCAAGCACCCAAAATAAAAGATTGACAAGGTCGTCTTCCGGACAGGGAGGTCATCGTATGCTAATGAAGCCGGAGGAAAGAACCGCGTGGCGCCTGCTAGGAGTGCGCCCACCGGCTCGCAGTTCTCCCGCGCATCACTGCGGCGCAGCCACAAAACCCCGCGCGCTGCCGCAGACCCTCCGGCCTACCGGGTGGGGAGAAGGAGGAGGGGTCTTGTCCGCCCCTTGGAGTTCTGCAGCTGGAAGACTCGCATCTGGCTGCTGCCTCCCCGTTCTGGTCCCCTGCTTCCCACTGCAGTTATGGCGGGGATGGAGGCGGCGCGTCAGAATCACCTGTAGGGCTTTTCCAACTCCATAGGCCCCCTCCCCAAATTCTAGTCCACTCCTCCAGAGGAAGAAAAGCTCAGAATCTGCAGGTGGGCTGGTGGAGTTTTCGAAAGCCCACATGTGATGCTGGATGTGCGCCCCTCAAGACACACACAACCTCCCCTCCCACACACACACACATCTTGTGACTCAGAGACTAAACAGGTTAGCGCTCCCTGACCCTCCTCCCCTTCCCAAGCTCGTATTTGTCAAGGCATCCGTGTTCTCCGCAGCTTCCCTTTGAAAAGCTCCCCTGGCCCACCAGCTTTGCGGGGCGCCCAAGTCCTGAAACCCCGTGGACCGCTACAGCTTCGGCGGTCAATCGGTCAAACGGTAGGTGTTCACCACCCCTAGCCGCCCTTGTGCACCTTGGAGCGCGAACCGGACACCAAAGACCAAGGTAAGTGCAGAAGCGGAGAAATCTGACCAGTTGCTTCCGCAAACTGCCTGGAGCAAGGCCGCCTCCCGCCCGCACACCTTGGAGGTTTGGAAGGTCCTCCCAACCCAGGAGGGAGCCGGTGCCCTGCCCCGTGCCGCTCCGACGCCCTCACCCTTCCAACGGGGGTCTCCTTCTGCAGGGACTTTGAAGCAGGTGGCACCCTCAGGGTGGGCGCAGTGGCCTTGGCTGCAGGTCCTTCCCCCGGCCACGGGACCTACTCCGGCTTTGCCCTCCTTTCCCAAGTTGCTGCAGCCCACGTCCCCCAGCCCGAGCCCGAGCCCCAGCCGCCTCGCTGCGCCAGCTACTGTCTTACCTCTCGCCAGGCAACACTTGGTTGCGCGGTTTCCCCGGAGCGCTCCTTCCTCGGGGCTTATTCCCTTACTTGGGAGGAAAGAGGAACCAAAAGACGGAAAAGGGGACCGAAACCTGCGTCTGAGCGTCTTCCCGCCCGCGCAGCCCGCCCGGGGAGCGGATGGCAGCCCGAGTGGGCGCTGCAGAGCTCGGGCGGCCCTGCTGGGGTTAGGCAATGCCAGGGTCTTCTGCCTGCTCCGTTATCCGCGGCCCCGCAGCAGTGCTCAGCGGCTGCCCGCTAGTACGGCACTGCGGCGCCCTGCCCCTAGCGGCTTGGTAAGTCCTGCTGCCACTCTCAGCACTGAGCCCTGCCCCCGGGCGCAAAGCCCGCCCCTGCCACACTCCCGCGTGTGCGTGCCCGTGTACACACATACACACGCACATGCCAAACACACGCGCGCATGCACATATATGAATGCTTGTGTGCTTTTAGCGCAACTTGGGCGCAAGCGTGGTTTGGGCACTTCTCCCTGGTAGGGCTTCAGTTTGGGAGGAGGAGTGAGAAGCTTGGGGGTTCAGAGAAGATGCAGCAATGGGGCTCCGCAGGGCACCAGAGGCCCACTGATTTGGGGAACGGTGAAAAACTGGTTGACAAGTAAAATACCCACTGGGCATTTCTACATCTCAACCAGGTCTAGACTGCCTTAATAACTCGGCCCAATCAGAGAAAAAAGAAAATCAACAAATTCTCTCTGCTTCTCAGGAATGGTGTGTCTCCAGCCCCCAAATGTCTGACATCTCTGACCTTCGTGGCAAGGGATGGGTGGCTGTTGAATATGAAAAATTACCCCCTCCTCAGATATCGTAGGGACTGAAGGCCAGATCAGGTCTCAGAGATTGGGGCTTGTTCATTTCCTTCTTTGCTGTTAGATGACCATGATCTGTTTTCTTGCACATCTTATTTTTAAAATGTAGACAAGCACAGAGCAGGCACTGGGCTGAGGGGTTAGGGATGAGAGCCAGCATTGGCCAAGACACCAGTGACTTGTTGCTTCTTGTCTTTCCATGACGTGCATGTCCACATGGGGCAGTAGTGGTGGTGGTGACACCAGCAGGAAGTCACACCAGCGGGATGACTTCTGTCCCTTGCACACCACATTTAGAGTCATCAGGAATTTGGACTCTCATCTGTAAAATATGTAGTTTACCAGTTTCCACAGCTGAGAATTCTTTTCCACCAGCAGACAGTGAAGGTCCCTGAGTCAGGACTACAGCCAAGAAAAGCTTTCTGCAGATGCAGAGGCGCCAAGGGGCCTTGAGTGTCTGGGCATTTGGGGAAGAAGCCTCAGAAATGAATGTCAAATGGCCCCACATACCCTGATGGTGAGTGTCCATGTTAGGTTATTTGCAGGCAGACTAATGGAACAGATGAGGAGCTGGGGCTCAGAGATTTCCCCAAGGTTCCAACTAGCAATGGAGGCAGCGCCAACACTAGAACCCTGTGTTCATATTTTATGCTACCATCCACTATTCACATCTCATTCTGTCACCCTGGGCTGGTGCTCAAAGCTCCCTGTAGCTAGACTGAAAAAACCCTAGTGAGGGGGCTGTCAAAGCTCTTCTTCCTTTCCTCGCTTCCCTTTCACTCACTGACTTCTTCATTTCACAGATACCTAATGAGTTCCAACTATGTCTTTACTTTCCCTGACTCCAGTCCTGGGCCTTACTTGGGAAGAAAGAGGAACAGAGAGACAGAAAGGGCTAAGAACACAGCCTCTGTCCCTGGTAGAGGAGAAAGCTGGTCACGGCCTTAATTGGTATATTTTACATGGTGCTGGTTGGGTAGATGTGGAACACACAATCCTCGATTTCTAAACTTCTCTGTGGAGGAAAACACATGTCACAAGAAAAATGTCCTTGCCCTGTCTAGTTTTGACTCATTCTAAAGAAGGAGAAAGAGAGGGAGAGCCTACATTTAGCTGAGCATCTTGATGCATTTGGAGATGCACACTTGCAGATAGGGGTTGGAGCAACACTGAATTGGTCTGCCTATTAAAACAGGAGGGAAGTTGAATGGGAGGAATAGAAAAGATACACAGAGATACAGTGTGGAGACTTGACTTGGCTGGGAGCATATTGAAGAGTAATGAGAGAGAAACTCCCAGAACAGAGCTGCCAAGCAAGGATTTGGAGAACAAGAATACTTGCAAAAAATAGTTCACTGAGGGGACAAGAAGAGCTATGAAGTCTCTGTTCTCCAGTCTCCTATGAAAGAAATCACTCGTAAAGGCAATATTTTCCCTCAATTTGCTCATGAGTGGATTCTTTTGGGGAACTTAGGATGGTACTTAATCCAGCATGTGGATTGATGCAGGGTGAGTACAGAGAAGCCTGTATGGACAGATGGCTTAAAGACAGCAGGCCCCTAGGTGCATACTAATGACATGTGGGGAAAGGGTGGTAATAGAGGTCAAAGCAACGTGAAAGGCAGGAGAGCCAGGGGTGGGAAGAAGCCCCAGGAAGACCAAGTTACGATGACTGAGACATTATAGAGCAGGTACATTTGTGATGGGATTTGAAAAGAGGAGGAGGGACCTGACACAAAGGTCAGTCGGCAAGGACACTCTAGGCTGAGGGAAAGCAAAATTATGGAAGGAGGACAATTCCTGGTGTGTTCTGGGCAGTGGAAGAAAGGAAGGCTGTGACATTATTATAGGGGACTCCCTAGGCCCTGCCAGCACTGTGAACTTCAGGCTCTAGTATCGAGGAGCTATTGAAGGTGTACATTTTTGTTTGGTTTTGACAGGGAGAGGGCTGGAAACTAGAGATGCCAGCTTTCCCAGGTGAGGCCTTCCTGGTCAGAACGGGGGTTGGAGGATCTTTGGGGGGCAGTTTGCTATGCCCTCATGAGGAGCCAACACCTGGGTGGTACAGGCGGCTCACTGCATGGGGTGCCTAGAGAAGTCCATCCCATATTCCCTTAGCCCAGTCTTGCAGCTGGCAGGGCCATGTCTGCCTGGAAGAAGGTGGACTTTTCTCTAATTTGCAGAGGGTTGGCATGGGCTAACAGAGGTGCTGGCTGCTGAACTCTGTCTTGGAAAAGGCTGAAGCCGCAGTGAAACAAGTGAGGAATTATTGAGCATTTATTGAGCAAACACGGTAAATGGGAAAGAGTCTTGAAGTCAGGAGTAGCTGTGAGCCTGAGCATGTCTCTGCTCTTTGGGACATTCTGAGATGCACCGTAGGGTACAGAGGAAGAAGCTTACTTATGCGCCTTCAGAGCATTTGCAATCTGTGTTGGCCATGAAACACTCAAATCAGGTAAAAAGAAGTATAATTCAGTAAAATAAAAAAGAAGCAGAGCAGCAGTAAAGAGACTGTCAAACTACAGCAGGAAGGCCAGGGAGGGTTGGCGGGGAGGGGAAAGAGATCAACCAAAGGAATTTTATGCATCCATATAAGCATAACCAATGGACACAAGACATTGAGGGGTAGGGGAGGACAGGGGAAGGTCAAGGAGGGGCAGAAAGAGACATATGTACTACTCTTTGTAATATTTTAAGCAATAATTAAAAAAAGAAAAAAATAGTATAATTCAAATGCCAAATTGTATAGAGAAGATTCTCAAGATAAAAAAACCTCCTCTGGCCTTGAATAGTCAAGGAAAGCTTCAGAAAGGGGGAAGTTAGGCTTCTGAGTGATGTGTGTGTTGGCTGTGGATTGGAGAAGAGAGTTGTGAGCAAAGGGCCAGAGAGGGAAGCCAGAGGCTTCTGTGCATGGGTTTTTAGCTGCCCTGGCCACTCTAATGCTATTCCTCACCATCGTTCACTCTGATGAGTCATCCTTGTTTCTGAGAGACAGGGCATTTCTGGCTGTTTAACTGGCTCAACACTACATTCCCTGAGACTTCAAAGTTGGCAGCTCTCACTCACCATGTTGCTCTGGGAACACATCATCCAAGCCGAGAGCTGATGCTCAATCACCATTGCCAAAGCAAAGCCAGGGCTGAGGGCTGAGTCAGGTACCTGTATCTGGAAATTTTATGTCCAATTGTCTCTGACAAGCTGGGTGTACGGTACACAGCTGAGATCACAGGTAGGATCAGTGACTGGGAACTAGGAGACCTATGTTCAAGTCCCTAATCAGGGGCTCGTTTTGCCTTTCTGGGCCTCATTTTTGTTACCTACAAAACTAAAGGATTACACCAGATTATCTCCAAGCTGCCATCCACCTTATCTTTCATATAGGATCCTTTCATTTTATCAAACAAGTCCAGGATGGGAACTGATACTAGTCAAGTCCTGACCTTAATTCTTCCCTTCACTTTGATTGTGAAAGTCAGCTCTGCTCCTCGTAACAGCTTTGGCATGGACAGTTGTTGTAAATCCAACCTCGGGAATGTAGACAGGTCAGCTTCCTCTGTGGGCCTCAGTCTTCTTATTGGTTAACTATAGGCCCAATGCATGAAATTCGTGCGAGAGTAGGCCTTCCTTCCCCCGGCTGCCAGGATCATCTTCCCTCTGGCCCCAGCTTCGTCCAGAAGGACATCTGGAATGACGTCCAGTCTAATTAGCATATTACCCTTTTATTATTATAGATAAGGCGATTAAAAAAGGTCTCCACAGTCCATTCTCATTCTGATACTGTAAGTTCTGTCAACTGAACAATTTTTAAGTACTTCCCCATAACTAGGGTGGGACCCCTCCACCAGGCAAACTGGGAAAATCCCCACAATAAAACTGATAAGCTTGGAAAAAAGGAGAAGCCTTGATGTTTAGTCACAGGGGAGGGTGGTTAGAGGGCTAAATGAAAGAAGTAAGGGATTAAGCAAACACACACACACACACACACACACACACACACACACTATATATATATATATATATATATATATATATATATATATATATATATTAACCAAATATGCAAATTGACCAAACAGCCAAATGATGAGTGGAATGACCGGTCGCTATGATGTGCAATGACCACCAGGGGGAAGATGCTCAATGCAGGAGCTGCCCCCAGCCTGCAGGCCCCAGGCTGGCCAAGGTGGGTGCCAGTGGGGACCCCCGATCCCCTTGCTGGTGACCCCACAGATCGACCTGATGGCTGGCCAGGCCTAGAGACCCTACCCATGTATGAATTTCATGCACCAGGCCTCTAGTATATATATACACTGAGTGGCCAGATTATTATGACCAGCCAGATTATTATGAACACCCCATCAGTACTTCGTTGGGCCACCTTTTGCCTTCAATACCGTGGCAATTCTTCTTGGCATTGACTCCACGATATGTTGAAAGGTGATGCAAGGAATCTGACACCATGCAGATGAATAGCACTGTCCAGTTCTGTGAGATTTGATGGTTGTGGAACCAGCTGCCTGATGGCTCTTTTAAGTTCATCCCACAAATGCTCAATTGCATTGAGATCTGGTGATTGTGGGGGCCACCTAAGCAACATAAAGTCTCCCTCATGTTCTTGAAACCACTCCTGCACAATATGGTGCATTGTCTTGTTGGAAGAAGGCATCTCCATTGGGATACGCCATCAACATGATAGGATGAACTTGATCAGCAACGATACTTAGGTGTGTTGTGCTATTCAGATGTTGTTCCACACGAATTAAAGGGCCCAAATCATGCCAGGAAAACATGCCCCAAACCATAACACTATCCCCACCAGCTTGAAGAGTTGTACTTGTGCATGTGGGGTGAATGCTTTCATGCTGTTTCCACCAAATTCTCACTCTGCCATCTGCATGATGCAACTGGAAATGTGATTCATCGGACTACATGACTTTTTTCCAATGCTCGACTGTCCAATCCTCGTGTTCCTGTGCAAATTGGAGACGTTTTATCTTGGTAACTGCAGACAGCAAAGGTGTTCAAACAGGCCTTTGGCTTCCATATCCCATATGATGGAGTGTATGGCTAATTTGCCTACAAACATCAGGTGGTCATAATAATCTGGCTACTCACGTTCAAATATATCCCATGTTCAAAGGCTGTTAAATCACATTGTTTACCTATATCTTCACAAAAAAGAAATCACTTCTACTGTCGTGGTAAACAACCTGCTTCCCTATTTATAATGGTCTGGCCCTCTATCAACTTCAGCTCAAAATTATAGCTAATTTTCCTACAATTGTCAGATGATCTTAATAATCTAGCCACTCGGTGTATATAACATAGACACAGACAACAGTGTGGTGATAACTAGAGGAAAAGCAGGTGGGGGTAAGGGAGGTGGGGACAATAAGAAACTTTGCTTGGGCGATGGCACATGATGCAGTGTGCAGATGATGTTCTGTTGAGTTGTACACTTGAAACCTGTATGCTTTTATGAACCAATGTCACCTAATAAATTCAATTTTAAAAAAAGACTAAAGTGATGAGAGAGAGAGAGAGAGAGAGAGAGAGAGAGAGAGAGAGAGAGAGAGAAACAGACCACTTAGTTGGAGTTGGGAGAGCTGGATCTGCGTTTAGAAGCCTTAGTTTTCTCTTCTGTAAAATGGGAATAGTAATACCTGCACCATTGGATGAGTAACAATTAGATGAATAAAAAAACCCCAAACAATTAGATGAAGGAGTGTATGTGAAAACACTTTGCATGTTTAGAAGTGCTATGCAAAAAATATAGTTATTAAAGCTAGCCTGTTCCCTATTAAAGCTAGTTTGTTCCCCTAAGTCAGACTGTTAAAAACAACAACATCCAATTATATCACTTACTCATTTGTCTACTTCCTAGGAAGCAATGATTCAGGTCAGCAACTTACTCCACACCGTTAAGGATAGTAATATTTTAACATGAAAACTTAATAAAAGAGCTGCTGGACTTCAGGACTGACTAAGAGGCTGCAAATCCACCCCCTGCCTAGAATTCTGCAATGTCACTCAAGTTGCTCACAGTAGATTTCTCAGGAACTTGGATCGGGTTTACTTGAAACTAAAAGAGACAGACACTCATCCAAGATTCTGCTTTGATTATTGCCTGTCTGGAAAGAGATTATTGTGTGTCCGGTGGGAAGAAGACAGGAGAAGTAAGAGTAAATAGGGAGAAAGAGAAAAGCCTTACTCTAATATTTTGGGCAATGGTTGCTAGACTTTAAGCTTTAATGAGCTTGTAAAAAGGCTAATTTTGGTTCACTCGCATTACTCTGGGTCTGTTTTCTGCTTGACCTGGTCAGGAGACACTGCTGTGGAATTCTCCAGTGCTGTCCCCGCCAGGGGTGGGGGTGGGGGTGGGGGGAATGTCATGCGGGCCCTGGGAAGAACTAAAGGGAGGAGAAAAGGTTCTAACTCCACTAATGAACATATGCCTTAAAACCTGCTCAACTCACAAACCGTTTGAGAGGATCAGTCCATGTTAGAAATATTGGTCACTTCTTAATCTCTTTTGATCTAATTTGGGGACAAAATGTCACAAAATGTTAGAAACTAAGGGAGCCCCTAAGTGCTGGCACATCTCTAATCCATTCATCCCATTTGCTGCTGCCAGAATTACTTTCTGAAAGAAACTCCAGAGACCTCCCTTTGCATAAAAGTCTCAGACTTTTCACCCATAAAATGGGCATAGTAATACTTATGAGGCATGGGTTTTTTCAGGGGTTCAGAGGAATATTTATAAAAACTTCAGCATAGTGTCAGTCCCATAGCAAGTTCTCAATAAATGCAATTATTGTTATTACTGCTTTAGGATAAAGTTAATATTCCCTAAAATGGCATTCAAGGCCCTCCATGAAGTGGCTGCAGCTTACTCATCCACTTACACTTCCTCTAAGCCTTACAAGGACTTGGGACACATGTTGACTTCATCACCCAGATACACCTTGCACCTATCCCTCTCTGTATGCTACTCATGCTGCTCTCAAGGCCAGAACTGCCTTTTTTCTCTTCTTTATTATATCATTTACTAGGGGCCTGGTGCACAAAAATTTGTGCACTCGGGGTGGAGGGAGTCCCTCAGCCCGGCCTGTGCCCTCTCACAGTCTGGGACCCCTCAGTGGATGTCCTATGATGGCCCCAGTCTGCCAGGCGCCTTTTGTGTGTGTGTGTGTGTGTGTATGTGTGTGTGTCACCACTGGGGACCTGCCCCCAGCCACATCTGAGGCTCGGAGCAGGCCTCCTGTGTGTGTCTACCTGCCGGGGGCCTGCCCCCAGGCACACCATCAAGGCTTGGAGCAGGCACCCCCTCTATGTTGATCTCTCAGACTCTTGCCTTCCCCAGCATGTTGTTCTCTTTTTTGAGCATGGCCAGGGCTGGGTG